>JARJDQ010007769.1:0-34833 GCA_030264215.1 Geostiba sp. GC000077 | reverse complement strand
AATCTTTTCTTCTAAAATATTTAGAGGCCCTAGGCCCCCTGGGGCAAATATAGAGTACGTCTGAGTACTCAATATGTGTTCCAGTTAGTTCCAACCCCCCTAGTTATTCAAGCGTAAACTTGACCTACTAAACAGAAAGCTTCTATGCTTTTTTCGCCTCGCATATTCCCAAACATCTTCTCACTTTGGCGGCCGGGGGTTGAGAGGGGTGAATGTGCGTGATGAGCGCGGGTATGGGAATGACGTTTGGCGAGGCATTGGGGGTGAAGTCGAGCATATCAACCAGCGACACAGCCGCGCCACCAGGAGGATGGTGGAGGCGCCTGGCTTTTGTTTCCGCTTTGGGGTAATGAACGCCTGCTGCCCCATGTCGCCCGCCCCACCCTCGAGACGCATACATAATAAATCACAACAACCCCCTCCTCCCCATGCACTTCCAGCATTTAAGTTGGAGCAATCACGAGGCGATAACAAGGCACGAATTGCTGGATCGGCGTTGCGAGTCGAATAACGCCATTTTGGCTAATGGTGTGAATGTCAAATTTTGTACGCCGGGCGAAGGGGCGCCTCCAGATTGATGTGCCAAATTTAGAAAATCTTCGGCGGTTGGTTCGCGTGTTATTGACGCTGGAAGGCGGCGAAAAACTTTGTAATTAAAATTTCCCACACTCCACTTCTCGCTGCGACAACTTTCCAAGGGATGATTTTCGATGTCTATACTTTGACCTACATAAGAGATCAACCCCTTGGGGATGTTTGTGCAAAATATAAAAATTTTAAGCAATATATTTTCGCCATTACAGGAATCTTTACTACTCAATGAAAAAGAGTCGGTAAAATGCTGTCGTAAAGTTTGACACCTCATAACTAGGCAACCACTTTAACATCACTCATCAAATTTCGCCATGGGTCGCATAGTCTTGTATACTATGACAGCTCCAAATTTCATTCGATTCGCTTGAACGGTTTTGGCGCTATTGAATTTTTTATAAAAAGTTGTAAACTTTGCACTAAAAATTTAAACTAATAGCCACTTGTTACGTTCGAATGGTTTCGCCGCCGCCACCCTCAATGCAGTAGATAACCGCCCCCTTTACTTTATGATAGTAATATATTCCGCTTCATTGTTCCACATGATTCCCGGTCGCAGTAATATTCAATTTTCAATTTGACTCACACGTTTTCCATCTCGCCTGCGATTGCGCAGCCCCCGCACACTGTGTATGGGGGGCGGCGGCACGATATGTCTTCTTACTATGCGCTCGCGCGAAATGAATAGATGTATGCACGCGCAGTGATGTGAAAAGATACCGGCTGCTAGTTTCGGCATTCGAGCGTGCGTCAGCTCTTTGGAGGCGGCGCCCGCCGCCGCCAATGCTGCCGTTCTTTTAGTTCTTCGTTTTCCGTTCGGTTTGATCGATTCGTATAATTCCCATCGAAGGTACGGGAAAACGTACAAAGTTATAAACGTGCACGAATCCGTTCGTTGGGGAGCGGGGGTGGGCCGCAGCTAGGGGGCGGCGGCGTGCGAGAATGTATGATGAATTCGCTTGATCCCAACGGCGCGCGACCTATTGAGCTCCGGTCGCGTCCGCATTTCGATTCATATATTTATTGATGATCTCTCCTCCCTTTTTTTGCCGCCTCCGGCGGGTGCACTAAAACCGCCTCCAGGGTGCAAAGCAGTAAGTTTTCATCACTTTTATGGACGTTTCTGCTTTGGCGAAATGATCTGGGCGGATATGCGCCCGGCAGACGCAATCGAATAGGAGGAATACAAGAATGAATATTTTGAGCCGCCCCCACGAAATTTGTTTAACATTGCGGGCGTAATTTCGTTGTTTCGGGGGTCGCACGGTGTGATATTAGTTTTTTTTCTGCAGGTAAATCCCGAGCGATGGTGTCTGAAGTCTGGAAATAGTGAGGTTTGCCGCCGCCGACCGCCCCCGGGCTGCTGATGCCCGACACAGGCCGCAACCGCACTCGACCCATTTCAATTCGGGCGCACCGCCATCCAAAGAGATAGTTACGAAATCCGTGTGTCTGTTTTTCCAACTTGGTCCTTGACTGAATCCGGAATGTCTTTCACATACAGTGTGTTTGTGCGCGTGGGTGTGTGCGTGTGTGCGTGTGAGCGCGGCGCGCAACAGTGGCGATGGGCGGTGTGAAAGCCTTGGCAAAACAAAAGGATAACTTAATCACATCCTGGTCCTTTTCGTGCCGAAATCGTCCTGCAGGACACTTCGGGACACATTCGGCTCTGGTTAACCGAAAATAGACGAAATGGAAATGGAATTGAAATTGCCACATACCGCCCGAGTGTGGCAAACGCAAACGTGAAAAACTAATCATGACTCGAACACACTGTATGCAAAAGACTTGGAATTTGATGTGGGTTTGACTGCGTGCGGCGGAATATTCCTACGAGATGATGTCCGCGTTAAGCAAAAAACACTAGCGGAAATAATGCAGCCGGGGGCGGCAAAAACCGGCGCGCTTCTGGAAAGGGGGGCGGCGAAAAAATAAACAAGCGCTCGCAAACAAATAAAGCGAAATAAAAGTGCGAATAAAATTTTTGAGTTTCCGACGCGGCCAACTGTGCCACGCTGCCGC
This sequence comes from Geostiba sp. GC000077, assembly GCA_030264215.1. Classification (NCBI taxonomy): domain Eukaryota; kingdom Metazoa; phylum Arthropoda; class Insecta; order Coleoptera; family Staphylinidae; genus Geostiba; species Geostiba sp. GC000077. The sequence goes on along the minus strand of JARJDQ010007769.1, from coordinate 32,220 downwards.
CGCCGCCGCCTATATATCCCTTCTGGTGGCGGGAGGCGGTGGGCAAACAAACAAAAAGTTACATTACGCCAAAGCAAATAAATGTTGGCCAAACATTTCATTAAATTGTTATTTAACGGAAAAAGTTAATTTTTCACTGGCTGGCATTTTTTTGCGCCGCCCCCCTTGTTTGAGGGTGGAGGCCGATGCAGTTTGCATAGACCGCACATTGCGGTGGCCCCGCATTACTTCCGGCATTATGATTACGCATTAAAAATTCTATACGCGCGCCCGGTATGTCCGCGGGGTTGGCGGGGGGCGGCGGCGGGCGGCGTCAAGGCGCGCACACATGCGGTGCAAATGTTTGTTCGGCACGCCGCGCGTTACTTACAACTGTTTGTGTAACGACCACGAGCCGCCGATGCGAGAGCAGCACCCCTTTGAACCGATGCGCTCCATCCACGGGGGGCGGCGAACTTTTTTTCGGTTTTTGTCGCCATTTTTTGTTGTTCCACTGTGCGCGCCATACCGCCGGTGAGCTTTATTGAAATTGTTTTATTTATGAGCGACGGGAAGCGTTAAATTTAGGTTATGAATATCAAATATACAGTGTGTTCGTGTTTACACAACAATGTTGTATGCAAAGTGGTATGCGGCGTAAATAAGTTTATTTAGTCTTTAGTGTGCATTTATGCACACAATGCAAGTTCAACGTTCATTATAGTATACACCGTGGCCAACAATGGCCGCCATTTGCAATTTTTATCAAACAACAATAAACGGATTCATTTTGTGTGAGCTTTGAGCCGATTTGCATGTACAAGCAGACGCGCCTAACCTATTTTAACATGTATGCACAATGAGCGCTGGCGGCGGCGGCGGTTGAGTGCGAATGGGAGACATTTGCACCGGTCTGGGGGCGGCAGCGAGCACAAAGCGTTTTGTCAGCAAGGCGCGCGCGCGCACTCCGCTTCGGCATGTCGGCATTCGTTTTCGGCAATTCACTTATTGCGAACGCTTTCAGCATTAATGGCGGGGGCGGCAGCGGCGGCGGCGGCGGCGGGTTAGCATAACGCAATATTGCATAATATAGCGAAGCAGTGGCGAAAAGCCGTGCCACCAGATGAATTCTGTCGGTGAGGCAGTCAGTCAGTCATTCCGTCAAAATCTACACATTCACATACAGTGTGTTCACGGTGCGAGAAAAAAAAACATTATTATGTCTAGGGTCTAGATGAATAAACGTTTAAGCTTTAAAAATGCATCAGGCAAATATTTTGTTTACTTTTTAAATTATTTTAAACACATGGTATATTTAGTCCTTCATTTCGGGAATAGTCTGAAGTGGTAGCAAACTGTTTGAATTTAAAATTACCATGAATTCAAACGTTTCCCCAGCACCAAATGGGGAAAGCACCGTCGGCGGCGGTTCGGGGGAGGGACGGTTCGGGGGGGGTGGGGGCGGCAGTCGGCAATGTACACACCAAGAATTCTACGGCTTCATGTTTGCAGTTATGAAGTTCTATTCAAAATTTCCAGCTGTAGCAGCGGCGCCATATGTGTTTGCCGCCTCCCGACCTGCCGCCCCCACAACTTCACTAGATTTTGCTCCAGGGGGCGGCGGCGCAATTCTGCCATTCGACGTTTACTCGTTAATTTCCTCGCGGCCTGAATTTTTCCCACGATGGCGGCATGTTTGTTGAAGACCTAAGTTTTCCATCTGCGGGCGGTTGTCGGATGGGGGTGTGGGAGGCGGCAGAAGTGCACCTCAGAGGACGCAGATAACGAGTCCGTTCGAGATTAATAAATCATTTTAATAGTTCGCCTAGTTTCTATATATTTTTACATGGGAGTTGCATTAGCCCCGGAGGCGGCTGCTTTGGGTGGGTGGGGGGCGGCGGCAGAGAGGTGGCAGGACAACAAATTTGCCACTTTGCGCGCGCGTCACGCGGCGCGGCGCGCAGAAATGAAGAAAAAACGGCCACTCTCTGGCCGAGCGTTTTATTAAGAATTATTAGCAGACAGTGTCCTGGAGATCCAGAAAATCCTACAGGACCTCCTCGGCACGGAATCACAGCGCCGCAAAAAAGTCAGCCGACATATTACAGAAATGCATGCGTTTTGGTGCTTCCTCCAGGATGACCTTGTCGATATGTGCGCCATTCCCGTTTTATCCTGTCTTATCCTGAAGTCTGGATCGGGAGCGCGCGCTGCGTCGAATCTCGAGCGGACGTGTTAAGTGGCTCAGGTGACAAATGAGTGCGGCCAATTTAAAGCAGATTGAAATGCCGTGTTGCCGGACGATGAGCGATCGGCGTTCCAGCCTCTTCCTACGGGACGCCGGCGCCACCGCCGCCGGTGCGAGGCGAGCGGCAGCTTGTTTGCGGTCGGCGCGCGCCCAAGTGTGCAGCAGGAGCCTGCTTGATTGAGTGCTACATCTATTGGGTAACTAGTTTTTCGGTCCCACGGTCGGGATGAAACGGGAGCAGGACGGGCGCCGGACGTGTCTGGAGAGACGAAAACTTGCAGCGCCGCACTTTTAATTACATTCATGCCTGCCACGCCGCCACCGAACGGGATAAAATGTGGAAATAAAAACGTTAGGTTGGCTGTGCGTTAAGCATGGTCGTAATTTGGCGTTTTTTTATAACGTATAGCTCTATAAAGGATTGAAGTAGTGAACTGTCAATGTCATTGTCACCTGTCACCTGACATTCTCACCTGACACTTGTCATCTGACACCTGTCAACTTTCAGCTGACACCTGTCATTTGTTACCTGTCAACCTGTCAACTCCGTGTACGAACAATACGCTTGCGTCAAGTTCGCTCTTTGTGACGTCGCATGTCATTTGTTTCGTGTCATAACAAACGTCANATCTGACACCTGTCATTTGTTACCTGTCAACCTGTCAACTCCGTGTACGAACAATACGCTTGCGTCAAGTTCGCTCTTTGTGACGTCGCATGTCATTTGTTTCGTGTCATAACAAACGTCGCGTGATTCCGCGATCATCGTAATCATTTGTGACATAGTAATGGCAAAGTTTTCTCGATAATTTATAGGTAAGCATTATTTAAATAAAAAAAGCAAAAATCAAAACTTATGCGCCATTTTTCTAGGAGAGTTCGTGATTTCCCTACAAGTTGATTGGACGAATAGTTTGGCCGTAATTAATTAAAATCAAACAAAAAGTAACAACAACAAGCAGTAAAATGCATCAAGTTTTAATTAAAGCAGTTTACAATTTTGTTTCTACGTTCAAATCTAACAATCGTACAAGCATGAAATAAAAAGCTACCTGTGCATCATTAATTCGTCTATTTTATAGAATTTTATTCAAGTTAATTGCAATTTCGATTTGGTAGCAATTAAATTAAATGTAACACAAAACAATTTAAAGTTAAAAATCTGGTTGGCTGTATCTTCGATATGGTCGTTTTTTTTTTAAATAGTTTTTTTTATCTAAAACTTTCCTATTTCACACCGATGTTATCAGCTGAATCCACTAGTCACTTGGGGTGAATTTCCAATCGTTCGGAAGTTACAGGCGAAAAACTAAAACTCGTCGTTTTATTCGCTTTCCCGTTCCGTTTTTCGTGTATCGTCCTTTCTCCCCCGGACGATCATTTCCCCGGCGTCGTCCTCGGCCGCGCATTAGAGCCTTTTAGGTCGGTGCGCTATCCGACGTTATGTGTACACACTCCGCTCGGGGTGGCGGCACGTCGCACGGAAACCTCTTTAAACATGCATATTTTAAAGCGCCGGCTCGCAAGGATAATACCCTGGCGCGATAAGGACCTGCTCCTCCCCGCCCCCTCCTCCCGGTGGCGTTGTGCAGCCGAAGCTCTAAGAAAATTCGCGAGGAAAATTTAGCGTGCGCATAAAAAAAATAAACTTTTAAATTGCGCACGGTGAGGAGTCGCATTGGAATTGTCGCCGGGCGATGAAAACGAACTGCTCCGGTGCAGGAGCTCGTAATTTCCGGCTGAGGTCGAGGTTCGAGGCCACGACTATGAAATTACAAATTAACGTGGTTTTTCTCTTTGCTTCGCCGCCCCCCCACCGCTTCCACCGTCGCCGCCCCCACTAGAGAAGAGCTGACAGATGATAGAAAAAAGTTGACAAGACGTCGGGGATAGCTTTGCGAGTCTATTGAATATCATGACGGCGATGTGATCCCGCCCCCAGGACAGCCGCCGCCGCCGCCGTTGATCAAACGGATGGCGGATCCATTCCGCGCTGGCAACTCGCAGATGTATAATAAATCCGTCTAATGCGGACAGATTAGATTTATTCATTTTTCGTCGATTTAGTCCTGCGGGCGCTAGCAGGACGAGTAGTCCCTCTGCTCCCGCAGGACGTTCTCTTTTTTCACGCTTCATCGCATCCAAGCCCCGGCGAGTCGGCACAAAGTCGAAAGTCACGTCAAACTTGGCGGGATCCTTGGATTTCCTCGGATATCCTGCAGGAAGACTGTGCGCCGCACGGGAGCAGGAGAGTTTACGTCAAGTGAGTTAGCGATACGTGCGCGGCGTAATAAACTGCTCCATACAACATTGGCCTCAAAGCATACCAATCCAGTGCACTTCGAACACTTGGTATATCTGTGGGTATAGTCTATAGTGTACATATTATATCAAACACAAAATTTTCGAAAAATGTTCAAAATTTTTTTTTCTTAATTTGCTTCAGACACATTGTATATATATAACATAATGACAATGAAATAAATGGTAAATAAATTGTAACGTCTAATTAACGTCGAGGCAATCGAAAAGTCGATCGAAGGCTGGCATCTGTTTGCGTTGCAATGTGCCGCCGCCGGCCGCCGCCCCCCCGCCGGACTTATTTTGAGGGGTTGGCTGGCGGATCGGTGATCAACAGACAAAAGTAGAAAAACTTCGCAATCGGATGGCGAGGATACCGAAAACGCGAGCGAACGATGCGCCACGCGGCGTGCGGCGAAAAAAGCTCGAGGGGCGGCGGACGGGCGGCGGCGGTTGGCAAAACTTTGCGCCCCAGCTCACTTTTCGCAACTAGCTTAGTTTCAATGGGCATTTCGAACAGCGGGCTCGCTATCGCGATTGAAAAGAATTTCCCGAGAATACCCCAAGCGCCATATACAATGCGTCCGAATGCAATATACACTGTGTCCGAAGACAATGACCAAGAAGATGCAGCAGCGTAAATGCGCTTCAATTGTATGCAGCAAGTATTTTCTATGCTCGTGAGTGCGGGGGTGGGTCGGGGGTGGCGAGCGGAATGTGGGTCAAGTCGCGTCTTGTCGCGAGTCTAGTTACTCGAGACTGGCATGGCGCGGCAATCGCAGAAACACTCCGGCGACCGAGAGGACGAAGAAAAAAAAAAGAAAAAAAAAAGAAGAACGCTGAGGAAGAACGCGTTAAAAGATAAGTAAGAAGGCGAGATATAAATTAAGGTGAGCCAGCCGCAAACCCACTACCGTGCTGTGGGGTGGGGGGTGGCAGGGTGGCTGTTTGGAGGGGTAGCAGGAGAAGAAAAAAGAACGGGAAAAAATTAGACAGGTTCATAAAGCGAATTAATAAATTTTAAACTTTTTCTTTTTCTCACCCTAAAATTGGGGGAGGGGGTGGTTTTTCGGGGGTTGTGTGAAGTGTCGCTGACGAGCGTAAGCGATAATTTATCGCCCGAGCATGAGGTTGAAACATTTGCAACAAAAAACGATTAAAACTTTTTCGCGCCATTTTTTTCTGGAGGGGAGGGGGGGATGTGTGTAGAGTGGTGAAAAGTTATTTATCTCACGGGGATGATATATCGCAATATTTTTATGCGATATGCCACCTGCAAACTCATCCACTTGCAGGTGTGGATTAGCTCTAAATCGTGCAAGTTGTTCTTTTTGCCCAGTAATCGTTTATCTCTTAATCTTTTGTTTGGTTATGTTGTCTTGCGCACAACTTTGTTGTGGAGGTGGTGGTGGGGGGGGTTGGATGCCGTAAGCCACCTTCGCCTGCGCTGGGATTAATGCGAATCCAACGTTGACGCGGCGTCGTGGACAATTAAAACTCGAAACGCGGCGATAACAAAATGGCCGCCGCGCAAAATGGCCGCTCGGCAGCCGGTAATCATTGCATATTGGGGAGGGCCGGCAGAGGAAGAAAAGCACGCGGGACTTTGAGCTGTGTTTTAAGCATTTTAAAACGAAATGAAAAGCTCGCCCCAAACTTCTACAATACAGCGTGGGGATTTACTTAATTAAAACCAAACAAAGGACACAACGATTGCGCGTTGAATGGTTGAATTCATAATTTTTCCAGCATCCAGCTCCGCCGTCAGCCATTCGTTAGATATTATTAATTAATTGCCTGCCCATTTTCTGCGCTAATTAGTGCAGTTCGGAATGACCTCGGACACACTGTATAATCGCAACACAAACAATTGGGAAAAATGAAAACTCCTTGCAACGAAATGCAGGCTGGACGATTGGCGATCGAGTAATTGTAATCCCGAGGCGCGTTTTATACGCTTTTTCCATTAGCCGCGGAATGCAACCCAACATACACCAAACAATACATTCACATGACATGTGCACACAAAATATGCAACACGATAAACACCTGCACAGTTGAGCGAATTGCATGAGTGTGTAACGCGCAGATTTGCCTTACATACAGTGTGTCGGTGTGTTTGGTTTATACATGTCGCCGAATTGCATTTGTGCAAGCATACATCAACAATCGACGCACCCACGCACCAGAACTGTCGAATGCATATTAATATAATCCAGGGCCGGGTTAAAAAGTTGAAAGTTTTAACATTTAAGCAAAATAACATTTCGTTTGTTTCACAATGTCGATACAAGATGTTGGTGGGGGTTGGAGGGTTGGTGGGTTTGGGGGTTGGCGGTGGTATAGACATAAGGGCAATGTCGATATTGCTTTTCTTTGTCCACTGCCGATCGTCCTCAGATTCCTTGTATTTTATTACATTTTTTTCATGTCTGTATTTTTCCGTCTTTTACAATTATCCAAACGCAATATTCCGCTTTTCCGGCAAAGCGTTCGATTTTCCGGCCAAAGCCTCAAAAACGAAATCGAAGCATTTATAAGTCGACCAGCGGCGGCGGACGGTTTATGGCCAGGCTGCAAAAACTTGGCGAACTTTTAAGTGCGCCCCTGTAATAGTTTCCGCTTCCGGTGTCAAGAGCACGGCGCCGGAAGTTAATGTCGCTGCAAGTTTACGCGCGCGAGACGTCGATCCGCGGCGCCTTGGCGCGAAAATAAATAAAACGTTTTGTTCGCAAAGTTCACCCCGGCCCACCCTCTCTGTATGCGCCACCCCCCCGCCACCCCCCGCGGGAGGGACTGCCATGTTAGCAAATCTGTTACATCTTCGCAATCTTTTACATATCGAGCGGCGCGCGGCGCTCACGGCGAGCAAACAAAAGTTTCGTAAGAACTTTTAGTTTTATCGCCGCCCCCCTCCGCCAGGTTCACACCCGAAACGCACATGAATGTAAATTCGGTTGCATATGCTACGCAAATGAATAGCTCATGTTCACGAAAACACCAGAGCGAAAAAGTTTGCAACTTTCAGCCAGATCCCAGACAAATTGTGGTTTGACGCCGTGAACACACTGTATGCGTGTTAAATGGGACTGCCATTGTCCGCCTGGATTGTGCAACGACAACATCATTGTAACGAAGTGAAATTTGACGTAAATTCAATTTGCGCTATCATTTTCCGTAGATTTTCACTTTTCACAATTTCCTCGACGTCGCGCCGCCCCCGGGCTGCATGTTTTCCGCCCGCGCACCGACGAATGTAAGTGCGGCCCGTCGCATTCGCTGAACTCATCCAGGCATGTACGTACTAGATTACATTTAATTCCACCACCCCACGCCACCCCCGGCCGCCGCCCCCCGATTTCAAGAGTTGAGTTAGAGTTGGGAGTTGGAGTTGTGGAGGTCATGCCGGCGTACGTAATGCGTATTAGAGAGTGTTGCACGACTGCCACTGCCCCCGGGTGCTGCCCCCCCTTCCACGCAGGGGCGGCGGCGGCGGAACGTGTGGACGCGTGAAAAATTGTGCAGTGCGCACGTGAACCGCTAAACCACACCGCCCGGCGAGCGGATTCACGTAATAGTATCGTAATATACGCTACATTCTACAATGGATACTCTTGCCGCCCCCACATGCCACCGACGTCGTTCTGGAGAAATTACATGAGCTCCTTGAGAAGAATGAAGAAGACACAGCAAAAGAGAGTTTTTTTTTCCATAGAGTAACATTCCTTATTTGCCCACGGACACATGGTATATAATGGTATATTTTTTGATGATGTAAGGACCGTGTTGTTTGTTAATTTAAAAAAATGCTTTAAACGCATGTTAAAATTATATTACACTTGATTTGGAATTTTGAACACATGGTATGTTTGGGTGTTTTGTACAAAGTGCATTTTCGAGTATTCCGGCGTGCTCGGAGCGCAGTTATCGTTCGTGTGCTTGGATCCTTTTATCTCCCCATTTTTCCTTCCCTTATTTCGTGCTCTGCCGACACGCATCCTTCAGGAGAGGATTTTTGGCAGCGCGCCGCTTCCTTGCCATCCCTAAATAATAATACGCGCGCGCCGCACACCGGGCACTTATTTATAACTTTATATCGTGAGAGCTTTCTTATTAGCCACCCCCCACCCTCTCCCCGAACATGGACGAGTTATTTTTATCGCAACATAAACATTAGGCCTAACACTAATAAGAAAAAGTGTGTTGAGAGCATTATGTGCAAATTTTCGCAGCGCCATCTAGTAGTGACTAGCAGTGAACTGTGCATTGTTATGCAACCAAATATACACTGTATTTTTGTGCGCGTTGCAGGTTTAATAAGTCATTGTCAATGGAAAGATTTGTTTCATTCTTTTTCCTGCTATTTCGCAAAGGATTTTCCTTCACCACCCTCACCTATCAGGATTTTCCTGCTCCTGCGGGCTAATGCAGGACACGCACGCTTTTCATTTCGTGCGCTCGTCCTCTCGTCGTCTTTCCTTTTATTTTCCACCGTCACTGTCATTGCGGCCCCATCACGGTGTGGCGCTCATTTTCGCCATTTTCCCATTTTCCCACAAGCACATCCTCGCGACACATTAGTATTGTCGTCGAATTTATCTCAAACTTTTTTTGTTTCATTTTTCTCTGTCCACATCCAAAATTGTAATCCCGATCTCAACGTGACTGTTTATTATCCTTTTGTGTGAGTCCTTTTTTTTTTTTGGGAAGGTGGCGGGGGCGGCGTTGATGGACAACTGACACGTCCGATGACACGTAATAAACCGACGAGAAAACAATGCGCGTACGTGCTAGTGCTTCTCAGTCGCTGGAAGGGATGATATCACATGGCGACCTGTTGTCGGGTAGGGGGCGGCGGTGACGGCGGCGGCGGCGATAACGCATTTATCGAGAGCTCTCGCTGGAAAATGAAGTCGCAATGAGATAACGGACTGCACGATGTTTACAATTTTTGCCGCCCCCGTTGTATGCCGCCCCCACCCCCCCCGACAGCCGCCATGAAAATTTCTTTTTGGTAATTATCGAGCAAAATATCATTACGATGTAATTAATCATTTGATATCGCGACGTTTTTATGTTTGCGAACAATATGCGCTGTTACAGCATCGTATATACAGTGCGTCCAAAGAGATGGTTTTCTTTTTGTTTGCAAGATGACGCGCCTAAAAACTGAAACAACAAGCATCGTAATGTTCGAATGGGGAGGGTGACTTCGAAAGGAAGACAATGTTGTTGTTCCTCCTGCGATTCGATGAATGCTGGAATAAAAACAGTGATTTATCGTCCGCATAATAACATCTCGATGGTGTAAACGCGTGATTTATCGCTGGCGCTGCGTGGAAAATACAAAAATATAGACCTTGAAGTAAGCAGCAACTCTTTTCTCACGCAAAAGGGCCAAAAATATGATAAGAGAAGAAAACAGGCAAAAAGCGCCATCTTTTAATGAGTAGCTTTGAAAAGTTTGACGACAAAAAAAATTGCTATTTTTGCGGAAGGTTTTATCGCAAATAGGCAAGTTTTATGTGCAAGGATGTAAATCCCGGAATTCCGCACCGGGGGTGTGGAAATCAATCAGTTTTTATGATGGCGCTCGCATCCACCCCCCCACCCCCACTTTTACTAAGGGTGCGCTGGTTTTTTTTTATCGTAGGGTAAACACGCGATTTGTGTGCACACGTCGTGCGGACGTGCGGCAGGATGAAAAAGGACGACATACGCATCCCACGGGGGTGGCAAACAAGGAAGCAAACAAACAAAAAAATGAAAACGGAACGCAAACATTATTATCCCTGTTTGCACTGGCGCCCATCTCTCTTCAGCATGTGTGTTTTGCGTTTGCGTTTGCGAACACACTGTATGCTATTAGAGACACACTGTATGTTTGGTACTTGCTGACGTCAAGTCCATTTGGTGTCGCGGCGCAAATTCATTTCTGGAATTAAAATTGTATCCGTTGCGTTGAGTTTGCATGAGGGGGGCGGCAAGGTTGGGGGCGGCGGATTTGAAAAAAGTCAAGTGGACGTGCCGCGCGCGTTTGGCTATTGCGGCGATAGCGAAATCGGAAAACTGTAAGCCAAGTTCAACCCCTTTAACCTTTGCCGCCCCCGGCGTGCCAAAACGGCTGCTTAAGCATGCCGCCGCCGCCTGAAACGAAAATTAAATTCTTCCCATCGCCCATCCACCACCCTCAACCACCTCCGAGCTGAAAATCCCGCACAACAGATATTGTTCGAAATAGTTGGCGGTTTCATCGATTTGACCTTTGGTGACCTTGAGATGGGGTTTCATCTGACAGGTGCCAGATTTTCGAATAACGATGATAATCTTAGCTAGGAGGCGAGCGCGCGCGTGTTGTACGCGCCCCCGGATCGGTTTAGTTTTCGCACGCGTCTACGTGCCGCCCCTATCGGCTGTCGACGGCGGCGGCGACGGCGGCGGCGTTAAACGAGCAGGCGTAAATTATTCATCGGCGCGAGTCGTATTTCCCCGCCCGAGGCGCGCAATAATTGAGCGTATTTTCTTCGGCGTCGCATCTCGCGCTACTTTCCCCCCTGGCGAGTGAAAGGTCCTTTTGCATCGCCACCCCCCGCCCGCCCCTCGAACACACACACCTTGCGCCCGCTTAAAAGGCTGTTCTGAATCGATGTTCCTTAAAGACCTATTAACTCCATTCAATTTGAATTTGAATTTGCTGTTCGCACAAAAGGCAGACCCGCCGCCCCCCTGCTGGGGAAAACCACGCCGGCGCCAAAAGTCGTCCTCGGCGTGCGTAATTTACGCGCCCGAAAAACTTTTCCAAATATATCTTTTGCGAGGACATTACACGGGTGAATGAGTCTTTTCGCCCGTCAAGAGCGGGCAAGGTGAACGTTATTTCGCCGCCCCCCCCAAACATGGTCATCATATATGCGATTTGGTGCGGCTTTTATTATTCAAACGTTTTTGTGTCCGAAAAGGAAGAAAAGATTTATTCCCGCCGGTTGCGATCGGAAAAATCCGAGAGGCGGGTCGTCCTGGGGGTGTGGGGTTGGGGGCGGCGGTGTTCAATCAAGCAAAAATTATTACGTTGCATTACCGAACCGTATGTATCACCTTTCCACCTTTCCACCTTTCCTGGGATCTCCGCACCCCTGTTCGCCCCTCTTCAGCCGCCGCCCCCAGACGTCCATTATACGTATTTTCTGCCGAATCACTCCGGCGAAAACATCATTCACTCCACAAAGCATCGTCGCTGGGCCTACAACAGAAAAGTGACTGCCGGTTGGGGGTGGCTGAAGGGTGGCTGGGGGGGCGGCGGTAGGGACCATTCGTCAGTCACTCATCCGGCCGGCCGACGACGATGGTCGATACATCGAGAGAGGGAATCATGTGATTTTGTGATTTGTTGTGCGTCCGCTGCCGCCGCCGCCACCGCCGCCCCCCTGCAGCCGGAGTTGGCCGGAATGAGTTTCAGATCTAGCCGACCGGAAATATCTCCTACGGGTCGCAAAAGAAAATTACTTGCACTCGCCGAGAATACATAACCTCATTTGCAGGCACCAAATCAGTGACCATCAAACAAACAATGGAGATTTAATTTAATCTAGCAAAGTACACAATTAATTTGCGTTGCGCTGCCGTTTGCGTTGTGTTGGTAATTTTTCCAGTTGCGTGCGCTTCGTCAAGATAATACGCGGGGTGTGTTTGCCGCCCCACCCCTCCCCCCACCCCCTGCGAGGTGAAGCGTCATAATTTGAGCATGAATTACATGAATATTTGATAAAGCAAAACAAGGGAGCGCACCTTGAAAAGGCACAAAATGCGACATTCTGTTTGCACAACCAGCGAAATGAAAAAAAAAACAATTGCGACAAAAATGGCGGATTATTTGATTAGATAATTTGATTGTCTTTTGTTCTTCGTCTGTTTTCCGCGCCGTTGTGCGTTTAAAATACGTCCAACCTTTTCAAAACGCGTTTAAATTGTGAATTGTGTTTTATTAAAGAGCAAAAGAGCATTCTTTCGTTATGCCGCTGGAGCCAGTGGCGTGCATGACGCACCATGTTTTTGGTTATGTTGGCGGATGGCGGCCATTATTTTTGCTTAACAGGCGATATGAAGTTGAATTGGAACGCAACATTTTAATTGCACTTTTTCATTGCTTTGCCGTGCTCACCAGGGGCGTATCAATTTTCTATCAAACATGCAAGTTAATATAATATAATAGATTCTGTCGCAAATCAATCTAGAAATCAGTTGTGCACGTTCCAAATCGGTTTTACCCCCAAAAAGGGTCCGTGAGGGATGGAGGGGTTTTGACTATTTTAGCGCAGGATTGATTCGTCCCCGATGATACAATTCGATTCAAAGCGATACCCGCATGTTGGACCAAAATTTGCATAGCGCATCGAATTAGGTCCATTCACCAACGTCACCATCCACACCCCCAACCCCTAAATGACCCTCGTTAATTTGGAATTGTCGCCGTGGGAAAACGAATTCCAAAGCATTTCTTTACTTTCGATAATTCAATGTGCATATTTCAAATTTATGTGAAAACTTTCAGGTGACAATTCCAATGTGTTGCCCAATGTTTTCTTTGATCAGCCAAAGGAGTAAAAAAGGCGGCGACCCGGCGAACATTATAATGCGACGATACCAAAGCGCTGCGCGCAATGTTTATTAATTCAAGGGCTAAGGATGATTTCGGGGGCGGGGGGCGGCGGGTGCGGTGTTGGTCGACTCGCGGCCAATATCAACACGTCCGGCACTTGTCGGCTTGTTAACCGATACAGTTTTGAATTAATTAACTTAACTCGTACGCCTCGACCGCCTCCAGGGCCGATATAGGGGCCGCCCCCCGAAATGGCCGCAGCTGGAATTATCTCCCCGAGTGCGGCGTGGCGCGACGTATCGAGGTTGATTTAGATTTAGTATAGATTCGGGCAGGGATTTACACCGCCACCGTCGCCGCCGTCGCCATGACCGCCCCCCCCTAGGATAAATCGGATTGTCTTATTAATATATTCCGCTAAATCAGCGTCCGACGCATTTGGAATTCTCCTTGGATGCATGGATTTGTGAAACTTGGCAAGTATCATTTCCTAGCAGAACCAGGTCCGTATCAAAAATTTGTGAAAACAAAAATAATTAAACCCTCGGACACACTGTATATAACGATTTTATTTTTGTATTGCACAAAACGCAATAATCTTATTTCTTGGTTTTAGTTTTTTTTTCTGAATTTGAACACAATGTATGTTAGGGGTGGGGGCGGCAAAAAAACTATCATTCTGGGGTGCACCTGGTTGAAAAAGAAGAGCTTAGCTTTAGGCGGTCTTCTAAAATTTATCGAATAAATAATTCACTCGGTGCAGTCCAGCGGCGACACCGGCGGCGGTGGTCGTCAGGGGGGCGGCTTACCCGCGCAAAGACACTAACCCGTGCACCACGCACCACCTGTGGAGACCATCAGCGCGTTTATTTTTACGCTTTTATGACGTGCGTCGCGACGCAATCGTAAATTTCGCGCGCCGTTGTATCGCCCTGCCGCCCCCCGGGGGGCTTTGCCCACACACTGTCCCCATTGTCTCAACAGTTCAACAGTGTGCCGCCGCTCCCATGACCATTGCGGTGGAGTTCTCCGAAATAATGAGCGCCGCAAAACTCGCGCTTTACGATGACGTAAAAGCTCGACCAAAATGGCGCTTAAAAACGCCATTTTGATAGCCGTCCCGCATGTGTCGCAATGAAGGCAAACTGTCACCGATGTTTCCATATTTAATGTTTCTTTTACAAATCCAAAGCAAACACTTGGTATATCTATATGTTATGCCGCACTGTATAAAGAAAAGCGTTGCGTTGGCGCTGAAAAGTTCGCCCCTTTTTAACATAACACTATTGTTTCGTGTACATTTGGTTGCGTACTTTTTCGGCGCAAAACTTCACGTTTGTGTCAACCGAATGCAAATTTGCATTTTATGGGGAGGCGGCAAAATACGTGCGGGGTTATTTTCGAAGCAAATCGAATTTTGAGTTTTCCCGTCCCTCACTGAACCCGAGATGATTATTTCCCACGGTGGAGAGGCGGCACGTGGTCACCGCCGTCTCAAGCCGCCGCCCAGGACGAAACAACGCCAACGACACAAACGCTAATTCAGAAAATTGACAAAGGCGTTTGCGCTTCGCCGACGACGGCCACTACGTGCGGGAAACAAAAGTACTCTGTATATTTGCACATACCATGTGTCCAAAGCAAATATACAATGTGTCCTTTCCATCAAAAATTGCAACTGATGCTCAATCGACTTGAAATGGCTAGAAACGTAAAGATTTCACATTTTCTCACTTTACATACAATGTGTCCCAAGTCACGTTTGTATCTTAATTGATAAATACGCAATTATTTCAATGCACGTGCTGATGAAAGGGTACAAATATCCAAGGATATTTCATCCTGGATGACTGTTGCGCCCTGACGTTATCTCGTTATCCCGTTTTTCCTTCCGACTGATGTTAAGAGTCAATTAATTCCTCGTGCCGAAAACGGGGGGGGGCCCCTCAATTAATTTCGCCTGGGCCCGGGACCCGTCCCCGAGCATAAAATATAATATACGAGTCGTAAAATCCAAGAGGACCATTGCCCGGATATTCCCACAAATGCAGAAGGACCTTTGCGGTCTGCTGAGCGCCGCCCCCGATTCATATTTACAAATTGCAAGTGTGCTAAACAGTAATAGTAATTGCGAAGGTCTGCAGCCGTAATTTTTTCTATTGTCTCTCCTGCAAATCCTGTCGCACAAAAGTCCTGCAGGATAATAAGCACGCTTGTTTATAGCCGACATTACATACAGCGAGGATAATAAACAAAATCATCATAAAAATGTTGAAATAATAAGGTTTCTTGTGGTTAGGTGAATTTGAGTTTTGCATACAGTGTGTTCACAGTGCAAATCTCCAATGTTTCAATTTGGAAAATGGTGTAATAATAGGGTCTCTTGTGGTTAGGAGAATTTGTGATCCGCATACAGTGTGTTTGCAACATACAGTGTGTTCGCAGTGCAAATCACGAAATCCAATTTTAATTCTGTATTGGAAGAATAAAACGGTTTTCCGTGCTAAGGAGAACTTGTGATCCGCATACAGTGTGTTAGGTACATACAGTGTGTTCGCAGTACAAATCACTGTTGATATCAGATTTCAATCCTGAAAATGGTGGAATAAAAAGGTTCCTTGTGGTTAAGTGAATTTGTGATCCGCATGCAGGGTGTTTGCCACATACAGTGTGTTCGCAATGCAAACCGCGGTTGTGATCCAATTTCAATTCGGAAAGTGGCATAAACTTTATTGTTTTCCGAACAGAGGCAACACTTTTTTCAGCCGAAGGAGGGCGGGGGGTGGGTGCCGGAATTGAAAGTGCTGCCGCCGCCAGGACTTCGACAGCGAGGGCATATTGCGACACGACCTTTCTCTAGGCGCGCGCGTGTCGCTCTAGTGTGCTCATTCGATTCGATTCGGTTGCGTGATAAAGGGGATATGAGATAAAGGAGTGCGCGGTGCGGCGGCGGCGGCGGTGGCGGCGGCGGGACTGCATCCGGACGGGAAGTAAAGCCCACCTCATCTATCCCGCGTAAACCCGTGGACTTACAGCTGATCTCCCCTGTTTACTCTAGGTTAATGGAACACACGCGAATAACTGCGCCGCCCCCCATCCACCCCCGCCGGCGTAAACTGCATTGGAATTGACGCGCGCGCCACAGAAAAAAGAAGTATTTTCAATTTGGATAAAATTGAATTTTATGTGGTTCACGTTTTTTTTTTTCAATACCTTACTTTTACTTAACAACGGATGCATTGGTATTGTCGCTTTGGACTGGGGGTAGTGTTTTTTGCGACTTGCAAGGGGAAAATGTAATTTTTTGCGGCCTTAATCGCGTTATCCTTTCATATGCTCGGTGGGCGGTTTGCGGCCGGACACACTCCGATTGTCCCGCCGCATTACTGCTGTGGCGGCGGCGGCGGGCGGCGGCAGTCGGAGAAAGTCAATAATAACGAAAATTTTCCGATTTTCCTTTACTGCAGGTACGAAACAGAGGCGGCACGAGCTGCCATCCCACTCAGGCAGACAACTTCTGCGGTGGCGGCGGCGGCGGTGGTGGCGGAGGCGGCAAAACCTTCATCCGCCGCGCTCGCGCCGGAGAAACTGTCAGCGAAAGTTTTCCAATTCGGGATGCCGCCAGGCCAGCGCTCGTGTGTTTTCCGATTTTCTTATTATGCCACGCCAAGCGCCAGCAGGGGAGCGCCGGCGACTGGAGGCGGCAGCGGCAGCCGAACAGGATACACAAGTGTAAATACACGACTTCGGTCGCATGCGACGCCGCACACGGTCTTTTGTTTATTTTATTATAACAATGCGAGTTTGCCTGTTGACACCGGTTGTTGTCGCATCCAGGAAAAACTTCGAGAACCAATCGGGAAGCGAACGGGAATAAACGGGAATGGGAAAACGCAATAAGTGTAACTTTCAGATATCACTTTTTTCCTTTCCTTTTACCCCGCACCCATGCGATGACACCAAACCGCACCAAACTAATTTTAATTTCAAAATTTTTGCCCAAGTACTATTAACATACAGTGTGTTCAGTGCACTGAAAAACATCAAATTTTAAAGATTGCAAATCTCCACGTTTCGTAAAATTTCCTATCGTTTAAGACGATACTTTAAAAATCGATATTTCCTTTTCCCATATACAATGTGTTCATAGTTTTCATTAAGTGCAAAACTTGTAAATCTTCATAAATCACCAGCGCACATAAAATTGCTTATCAAGGCGTCGTGTGCCAACGTAACGTATATTGATAGCGACTGTTTACTCACTGCGCCTTGTACTCACCCCTCCCGCCCACCCCCTCGCACCAGCCGCCATCGCAACCCTCATTGTCTTACCGGCGCGCAAAGCGACGGCGACATTAAGAAGCTAACTTTGATAAGTGAAACATCGTCGCGCCTCGCGTCGGCACTTAATCGCATACATAACTTTCGCCGCCCCCCTCATACGAAAACATCTTTTCGCAAATGCGTAATTAATTAATTAATTGTAACACTTTGATAGCGGGGGCGGTGCGCGTAGGCACAAAGTTTAGAGTTAGCAGATAACTTATAACTTGTTATTAGATCAAGTGGGGGGCGGCGGAGCAAACGCCAAGGGCTGGCCTTGATTAAAAATTAATTAAATTTTCGTTTAATGTTTACGACGCGATGCGATTCGAGGCGACTTAATCATTACGTCAGTACCTGTGTGTCGCGCCGCCCCCGCCGCCCCCCGGCAGTACAAATAAATATCAAAATTGCCATATTTGCGATTTCCATAAAATACCCGGCGCTGTTCAATACTCGCGAGACGTCATTAAACCATTCCCCAACCCGCCCCCCGGAGGCGGCATGATCGGCGCTTCGGGGTATTCGCGTTATTACATATGCAACGTCAGTGCGAATCAAAACCCAAGCGCAGCGCCTTTTTACGTTTAGCTTCTGTGCCGGGGACGGGTGGGGGTGGCGGTCCGCAGGGAGGCGGCGGCGGCGCGGGCGCAAGTTAATTAGTCCCGGTGGAGGCGCACGAGCGCGCGCCCCGTAATTATCTTTCTGGAGACTTGTCGAGCGCACCGGCGATTTGATTCGCAAACGCGTGCGAGTCTATAATTCAGCAGGATTCCGGGCGGCAGGACCGCCCCGCAAAGAGCAGCAAATCTCCTCCGGATGAAGACGGCGCAAAGAAAATCATAAATTTTTAGGTTACCTCTGTGCATTGCGACGTTTGATGAGATAATTCTTATTGAGTTACTTGCCAAGCAAAATATACAGTGTGTTCAAAAATATATGAAAAAACATACAGTGTGTTTGAAAAGTGTAAAAAAAAATTGTTAACAAATCTCCACGAATCATGGCATTTTGAGTCATTTGAGATATACATGTAATTTCAATGTAAAAATATTATACAGTGTGTCCGTGGAAGAAAAAAAATTTGAAAAGCAAATATTGTGGATCTCAAGTTAAAACGAAATTTTAACTAGTTTATGCGTTGCTTACTTTTTTTGATATACAAAGTGTTTGTGGGGCGAAGAAAATTAATTAACGAAAAGCACTTAAATCGTTGCAATCGCTGCAAATGGTCGTCGATAGTGTGCCAACGCTGGCACAAAACACGGTCACTTATACTTATTGTTAGATAATGTTGCGAGCTTCGTTTTAATGCGGTGCCACGCGTGTTTGTTGAAAAGCGTCGCGACGCGCAGCGTCGTCGTCGCGGAGAGGGGCCATTAAAAGCGATTTTATGGCGCGCATTTTAGATTAACGAGCGTGCTCCGCTGCAATCCTATTACAATGCGATACAATGCCGCCCGCCGACACACTGTATGCGCGCCGCGCGTGCATAAAGGCGGATGGATATAAATCGCATAATATGCAACGGCTTCTTAAGCGTACAACACAACCAGCGGGCCCCCGATGCCGGCTGGCGATAAATATTCGAAATGCGGAAAATTGCCATCTCATTGCATCCCGCGGGAGCCGCGCAGCGGGAATGACGCGCACTATTAATAACCGTTTTGTTCTGGCGTCTCGCGCAATAGAAGCGAGTAATTTCTTCCGGTTGGCGTAGGCCACCCAACGCACTCCAGCGCACTGAATCTGGAGTGAATGGCTTATCACTTTACCAAACGCATTGTATAAAACGATCTTTTATCTGGGCAAATTTGCATGTAGGGCCTAAATGACTTGAAATCTTACGTTTCGCAAAGAAATGTAAATATTAACTTCTTATTTTTTGGTCTTCAAACACACTGTATACCGCAAATTTTAAACATAGGCTCAATCGGCAGCAAATGTAGAGATTCGCGAAGATAAGTTGTTTTTGATTTTTTTATTTTGTTTTGCTCTAACCACATGGTATGTTTTAGGTACGAAAATAAATTTCAATCGTTTTGAAATATGGAAGCTCATTCGGCGTGTTTGTGTGTACGCGAATGTACGAATGAATTTCCATTTCATTTCTCGTTTTAATTAGTCACCTCGGGGTCGATGGCGGCGGCGGGGGCGGCGGTGGCCACCACATGAAGCGGTTCGCTGGTCGCGGTCCGTTATGATCGAATCAATTTATGCAACTAACAACTTGTAACCCGATGTACTCGAACTCGGCGCACACAAAAGCGGCGGGGGGGCGGCGGGGGGGCGGTAAACCGCCAATGTGCACAGCCCGATGCGCTCGCGATGTGTCCGATGTTCAATCAGCGTCATTGCCAACGCACTAATAACTTGCCCATAACTCATCCCTCCTGCTCGTTATGGGCGGCGCACTTACCACCCTCCGCCACCCCCATGCCGCCGTCGTTGAAGTCGTGAGTAGCATTGACATATCGATTGCAAGCGCCGCATATCAATCCATCAAAGGCTACGCGCAATCAAAAGCGGCCGAGAGTAGACAACCAAATACTCGTCCAGCCGTCGAGTGTGTGTGTATATTTGGTTGCCTAACATTGTGCTGCTCATTTGGTTGCCGGGCGCTGAATTTTTGAGCAACGCGCGCGTGTTTATCGACGACATCGCGCGTATTATGCCCGGGCATGAATATGCATGTGGCGCAATAGCATTTTCACACGTTTGCGGCGAGCACATTTTCCACATTTTCCAGATTTTCCAATTCGACGTTGGATTTTCATAAATTTCGATGAGCATACGTTCACGGGCCACGCATTAATGTGGCTTTGCCTTGCGGCGCCTCCATGGCGCTACAGGTTATTCTTTTATTTTGCGTGCGTATACGGAGGGGCGGAAGCGGCGGCGGCGGCGGCGGGGCTCGTTATGGAAATCAAAAATGTTAAAGCGGTCGCGTGTCGCGCGGACGTGCGCCGAATTCGCCGGCAGTTATTTATTTATTAAGTGAACGAGCGCACGATCGAGACTCGCATCCCACATCCACTGGTTTGAACCTGCGGGGGGCGGCGGCGTGCAGGGAACAATAGCGTTTTATCTTAATTAATGAAGCGTGAGCGCGCGCCGCCGACGAGCGTATTCCGGTCACGCAAGGCAAACACGTATAGAGAGCGCAACAACTCGCCATGCATCCCCCCCACCCCCACCCCCTTGAGCACTCACCCCCACCACCTCCACCACCCCCAAAGGGAAGGAAGTAGTTTATTCTTTATTTCTAGCGTGTTTCATGAGCAATCGACGTGGAGCAACAGTTTCGATTGATTTTACTGCCAAAATTTGAAATGACTACATTATCCTCAGGGGGCGGGGGGGCGGCGGCGAAGGAAAAGAAAATGGCAGCCGTCAGTTTTTAATTATATTCACTTGTGTGTGTGCATAGTTTTATCGCGCCCTGGGGATTTGCATAAATAATTTATTTCACGATTTCCCTGTTTTCGTTGTTTTCCGGTTTTCCGGTTTTCCGGTCTTCGCGAATGTATACAAGTCCCAATGGTAAAATTTCGTTTTGCGAACGAGCGATTCGCATTCCATCGTTTCGCGCCGCCTCCGCTTGCATCGTCGGGGGCAGCAAAGTCGATGGCGGCGGTGGCGGCGGTGAAATGTAAATTTTTGTAATACTTCCGAAGCGTTCCGAAATACTTTCGACCGCGGCGCTGGGGCGTAATTGATTTCGATCTCTCGCGGGAATGTTCCCGCCGCCGCCGCCGCTGCCGCCCCCCCATCAATGCCGGAGAGAAAATTTGGCTCCTCAACTATGCTCACTTCATTTCCAATGAAACCATCGTGAAAATACGCAAATACGAAATTTTCTGTTTTTGGAGGCGGCGGCGGCGGCGGCGGCGGCGGCAATTTTTGGCAGGGCGCAATAAAGAAATAAACGTTTCGGGTATTAAAATATTTCGTTTATTAACTTCCTGGACCCGCTCCCCCATCCATCAGGACACGCGCCATCCATCTCTCCGGAGGCGGCGGCGGCCGGGTCGGGGGGCGGCAATACGCCGCATTATTCACGGCGCTGGCGGGTTAACTCGACTTGATGGACTTTCCCGCCCGCTGATAAAACACGATAATAATGAAAACGATGTAATTTAATAGCGAATTTGGAGATGAGCGCGCAGCGTCCTGGATAAGAAACGGGAACAAGCACCCCTCCCGAAAATGATAATCAACATTTTCTTCTCCTCCTTGCGTTCGCATCGTTGTGCGGCCCAGTCCTAATATCGTAATTAACTTATTCGGAACTGAATTTTGCATGGCGGGACCATGCTCCTGGAAATTCCAGGAATTCCCGAAAAATTGTCGTGACAGCCAGCAGGTGAATGTCGTTTCAGCGGTCGTGCGTCCAAAGTGAATTCATAAGTCCTCTATTCCGTCGTGTTCGTCTCTCGTTACCCAAGTTGATCCTGTTGGATCCCGGGGCCATCCTTGCCGCCGCCGCCGCCGCCACTGCCCGGCCGGTGGTGGTGGTTTTTCGTGGCGCTGGGGGGCTAAAAGCGTCTTAGTTTACGGGCGCGCCTTTGTGCGAACGCTTCCGACGCGTGAGATAAGAGTGGGACTCGAGAGTGTCACGAGCCACTCGTGCCGCCACAGCCACCGTCGCCGCCGCCCCCCACCCCCAACCTTCACTCGCCCGCACCAGCCAACCGCGACGGTAAACAAATTTTATCAATAAAACCACTTGGGCGACCGCAAGCAGCGTGAGCATAATGAAGCTAAACGCGAATTATCCTCCTGCCGCCCCCCAAAACACAACCGCCACTCACCGGCAATACCATTATTATGCTTACGCAGAATTTGCGTAATTTCCCCTCATCAGTCATCAATAACATGCGCTTGGAAAGATTGCGTGCTCACGCATAATGATTGCATTATTATCGGATTTCCTAATTCTTTGGACACACTATAGATAAATATGTAAATCCTCTGTCGGCTTTGAAAAATAAATCTTTTAATTTGCAATGAAATTTTATGCGTACAACTGTCTGGCTCTGATTTTCCAGCATATCCGCGGGCGCCATTCCGAGGACGGGGGGCGGCGTGGATATGGTCGGCGGCGGCGGCACCAAACGGCCTGCTGAATTATGCATGCTTGCGCGGCACATACATGCATATATCTATTTGCCGTAACGTCGCATCTTTTCCGACGTTTTTCCGCCGCCCCCCAAACATACATCCCGCTACAGCCGCCTCCATCACTGCCCCCCCCCCCACCTCCGGACGCAATCAATAAAATTATGCGATTTCCATACGAGCGCAAGATTTTTGCACATTAGAATAATCGAATAACCACGAAAAGAAATATTAAAAGTACGGAGGCGGCGAAAAGTAGGCAAGTGCTGTAGTTTATGCAACCAGCACTGCAGGCAGGGAACATGAGAAATGCGTCCTTTCTCTATTAAATTACGAAGGCACACGAGTATGGAGTAATTTATCGACGCCATATTTCACTCTTTTTTCCAGTAGTAAGCGCGCGCTCGCACGGCGACGGCGGCCATTTTCCATCGTTATCTTTTGTTTTGATTTTCTTTTGTTTGTTTGCGCTTTCGTTATGTTTTGTTTTGCGTAACCCGATGTAATGCGTCGATTGTGTAATCTGTAATGGTTTGCATCGTTTCGCCGCGCCTCCGTCGGCACGACAAGCAATTTTTCAGCTGCGTAGACATTGGGTGTAAACATGTGCGCCAGAATCGACATACGACATCTAATCGAAAGTGTGTTAGGAAAAAAATCGCATGCGTGGCGGCGAACAAATAAAATTAAAATATTACGCAACGGTGTCGTTTCCGGCCCTTTGTACGTCGCGCACCACCGCGCTAGCCTCCGCCACGGCCTTTTGTTTAGCCGCCCCCGGGGGCGGTCCACTTTTGGTCTTGCGCGCAAACCTATATTTATGCAGAGGGGCTTTCGCCCAAGGCGGATATTGTGTCGGCAGTGTATCGAAAGCGAGGATAAGCGCAAGATTGCCGCCACCGCCGCCGCCTCCGACACTGGGCGCCCGCGACCTCAGCGAGGACATTTATTTCGGCGCTTGGGGCTTCTTCGGGCGCGCGTCCAAGACGCCGCCACCGCATTCCTATTTATGATGATCCTGATCCTGCAAAACAACTTTCTTGGGGGGGGGGGGGCGGCAGAGTGGAGGCAGTCAGTCGGCCACACGTCCAATGCCCATAATACCCCCACCAAACATATGCAAGCACATATATTACTTCAGTGACTTATTGAAATTTATTTTTTTTACTTTGGGGGGCGGCAAAAAACATACAATATGTCCACAGATTTTTTTATATTAAAAAATTACCGTAATGTAGAATTTAATAAATAAAAAAACTTTTCCTAAACTTTTTTCATTATCGAATCTAGCCGAAATATTTTCGTATACAGTGTGTCCGTGAGGAAAATAAATTAATAAACCACGAGGCGATTTCTAGATTTCTGATACAAGTTAGCGTTTCTCTGGAGGTTGAATAGAGCGGAAATGCGTAATATTTGATGCGCGCTGGGCGCATCGGGGGCGGCATTATTCGCGCCGAACGCCGCTTGAATAATATATGTGCAGCCGGTATTAGCGCTCGAGAGTCGTCGGCTGCTATAATACGCTTTTATATTAACGGCATTTAATACGTTCGGGAGCACTGCCTCCGCAGCCGCCCCCATCGTCCGCCCGCCACCGGCCGAGTCGTGCGGCCGCTCGCGATAAAGCTTTATTAATAATAACCGGTGCGCGAACCGGCACACGCGCTTCGGCTATTAACTATAGCCAACATAGTCAACACCGCCGCCGCCTCCCCCAAAACAGTACACTCGCAAAACTATCAGAACAATACGAATCTGCAAAAATAACACCGCGCAAAGAATGTAATCGTATAATTACGACCGAGAGCGAGACGAAATCTTAACGGGAATTTTCGGGATAATCCTGGAACATCCTGGAACATTCGGAAATTTTTCGAATCTCATTAAAGAATCAGAAAACTAGAACGAATGTGCCAACTAAAATAATCGTTACGCAACGCTTGAGAGGCTTCCTCGCGCATATCCTGGAAGTTTCTGGAATATTCGGGAGAGGGCTCGTTAAGGCATCAAAATCAAATTTCGACTTAATGTACGGTGAATATGATGATGATATTTTACACGACATAAAGCCGGTGTGCGCGCGCGCGTCCTCATCATCCCGGTTATCCCTGTTATCCCGGTGCGAGTCCTGCAGGAGGACGAGGGGGTTTTATTGCGCGCCGCGGCGGGCGGCAAACAGCATTCTAGGTTTGAAATGCGCTCTCCAGACGGCGTGTCGCCGCGTGCACTTTCCGCCGTGCGCCAAAGCGGGAGTCCTGCGGGAGTCGTCCTGCGGGAATCGCACACGCGAGCGGAACGGAAGTGAAATTCGCGTCGGGCGTTCGAACGCTCGAATAAAAGGTAATCGCTGCGACATTCAGATTAACATCGCTCCCGCGGCGCCGCGTTAATGAAACCGGAAGTCAGAGACATATCTGGGAGCGTGCTGATATCCGGATCATTGCGACCCGGAAATGCGACTCGATAAAAGTTGCCCACCTCCGTTGAGACCTCCGATCCATTCCGGCACACCGACCAAATTGATATATACATAACCAATTGTGTACTAGAGCTACTGCGTTCAATATAGGCAACCAAATGTGCATTTTAGTGTTTATTTGGTTGCCTACGTTTAACATCTTTCTGCGCTATTCATGCGTTTAATTTCTAAAGCGCTTAAATTGCACTGTTGGAAGCATAGTTGGGTTGCAGTTTGCATCAACATTAGCATTCCCACCTTTGCGGGGCGGCGGTAGTGTTTCGCCGCCGCCCGGCCGTTTCGGGGGCGGTTGCGATAATTATGAAACCGCGACGACGGCGACGACGCGCGGAAAATTAAGTGCGACCTGCATACGATGCTTCTCTTTGCCTGCATGCAAGCGCCTCTTAACGGTGCTATGGGGGGGCGGCAGGTGGCGGCAGCCGGCAGGAATGCACCGAGTTTGTGGCACGACGGGAATGCGAGTCAGCTTCAGGTGCGCCCGCCGCAAACAAAAGGGTAATAGTCATCTGTTTTCAAGCCACCGCCGCCCCCGACCTCCACCGCCACCGTCCCTGCGTAAAATAGGAATGTAACAAGCATCATAAAACGTAATAAAAAGGATGAAAAACTCAGCGACATATTGTACACATGTTATTATTGGCTTCTTTTTTTCTAACCGCTGGGGGCGGCAAATTTAAGAAAAGAGAAGTCCTTGGAATTAGAACAAAACATTGCGTCCGGATTAGTTTCGGCAAACGATAGGGACGAAGCAGTTGCGGCGCTCGGGTTTTGGCACTCAGGGGGCGGCGCACGGTTACAGTTGTCAGAGGCGGGTGAGCAAAAGCGCGATCTGTGCGAAACTACTCCCGTTTAGATTTTATCACGTCTTGTTCGCAGAGCCTTGAGCAGCGATGAACTAAAGCGAAAAAGAAACAGCGCGACGTATTGGAATTGTCGCCAGGGCGAAAACTATCGCCAGCCTCCAAGCATTCGATCTGAACTCGTTGTGGAATTTGCCATCAATGTCACTTGCAAATGTGACAATTCCAATGCACCGCCATGGGATGCGAAAAGGGTTTTTCGGGGAGGCGGCAAAGGGCTTCGAGTGTTTACAACGATCGGCACTTTTTTATTCGCATCATATATGGCGGCGACATATAGAAATTGTTCATCATACATAATGCTATTTGTGTTTGTCTCGCACAAACAACGGCCGGTCGTGGGGCGGCGGCGGCGGCGGCGGCGGCGGCACGAGCCTGCGCCCCGAAATGGGCGCACGACGAAGAGAACTTTCGTATCAGCACTAAACTAAAATACAACTGCCGACGGAGAGTAAGTAACTGAGTTGTCCTTTTTGTGCTGGGGCCGCCACCCGAACCGCCGCCCCCGCTGCCGGCCAACCCCCCGAGTTAGACCAAAAGGTCTTTCGTCATACGCGCGCACACACATACACGGCCGAATGCAAGCACACGAGGAAAATGGATGGGAAGCAATAAAAAAAATTGCACATACAGTGTGGTTGCATATACACGCTTGTATACAGTGTGTTCAGTGTAGCGCTCCGACACTTAAAAATATTGCTGCCAGCTGGCGGTTTTTCTGGGATGATGTTTTCGAGTGATTAACATTTTTTATGTTCCTGTAGAACCTTCAGGATCACTTGTAAAAGTCTAATGGCGGTTAAAACAGGTTAAAAGGATGAAAATTGATGAAAGCGGGCGCGCACACGGTTGGTTTATGATGAATGAGGCACGAAACCGGAATGGAGCATTGCCGCTGCCGTGGCACCGCAGGGGGGGGGCGGCATGGGGGCGGCTGGTGGAGGCGGCGCGGCGGCGGCGGCAGGATCGGGGATCGGAAGTATTACGGTCTATGACGAACGACGACGACATATTTCTCCTTCAGCGACATACACGATTTCGTCCTTAAGGAGCGCTCCCAACCGCTCCCGGACGGGATCCTTAAGGATAATGCAAGGACTGCGTCACGCTACGTCTCCTTCCACCACTGAAGCTTTTTCTTGTCTTTCCGCTTTTCTGTTGTCTCACGAACACATTTTTTAAAAGCTTAACTGACCACAATTGAGAGTGGGGGCGGCTATACCTGGTACAAATTGGTATTGACCTTTCAAGGTCAACAAAATGTCAAATCCAGAGGTATTTTATAAAATATTCCTGGAGTTTTGACAATATTAATACATCCGACTGTTTTCCGGAGTGTGCATGATATGCGAGACGGGTTTAGCTTGGTTGGGAGGCGGCTGACGGCGGCAGCCGCCCCAAAGGCCGTATACATTTTTATACATTTTTTATGTTCTTTTGTTGGCTGCGATTTCGCTGCGTTCACAGTCGTTCGTTTGGGAGCGGCGGCGGCGGTTGGGGGTGGGGTAGGGGGGCGGCAGAGGCACACATCTCCATCCGCGTATAGTTCAAAGTCGTTTTCGTAGTTTTGATTAATGTAAATTGTTCGGCGAGACCATGGGAAACGAGTAACCTTGTTCGCACATACAGTGTGTTCGAACATACCATATGTTCAAAAGGGGCAAAAATTCATTCAATCGCAAAATGTACTTTGTGCGCGTGATTTGGTATCGCGCGTATGATAGATTTGCGCAAGCGGTGTGTGTGAGATCTCACGGGGGCGGCTGTATCTCGCCGCCCCCCCATCGCCGAAATGAAAATCAAACACGCGCGCGGTAGTCTCGCAACTGCATCGCTGATACGTATCAATCGCACTGGTATATTCGTTGCCGCCACCGGGGGCGGCAGCGACGGCGGCAATAACCGCATTGTTGCCGGCATGTATCTCTAGCGCGCATCGCACAAGATCGATTAATACACGATTGCATGTTGCGGATGCAAATATGGTTCGAGTGTTTGCCCCCATTCCGTACCTCGCCCACCCCCGCCTCCAACCGCCTCCTGAATGCAATATGTGTACATTCGTACATTCCCCGGAGGACTTCCTTTTGTGCTCGGCGCCGCGAAGCGTGTGCGTCCGCATTCGACCACATTAGGAAAGCCGCAAAACGGTCTTAGCGCCACCGCCACCGCCGACGTGGTGGGAGGGGCGGCGAAGACGACCTCGCTCACGGCTGCCACTTCTTCCACACCATGCGCCACCCGACTAGGGAATTAGTTACTATCTGCGGGTCTACGGGTTTCGCTCACTCGGACTCAAAACGCCGCCCCCCTCCCTCCCCAGCCACCCGCCGACCGCCCCCCATTGCCAAATGTGTGTGTTACTGTCAGTGCGTTAAGTAAGTCCCGAACTGAAACTTCCAGATGTGTAATTCCATCTAACGTCTTGAGCATTTTGCGCAAACTTTCCACTTCCCGTCCGGGGTGACATTCGTACTGTCGGATGCATTGGAGTTGTCGCATGTAAAAATGTCCCCATCGCCATTCGTGTGCGCCTGGTCGTGAAACGTGCACGATAACTGATTTGCGCATTTCGGCCATTTTTCTTCGGCGACAATTCCAATGTGCTGCTTCCAGACAGCCGATCGCTTTTCGACTGATTGCTTCGGATTGCTTAACTTTTAATCTTGATTAATCTGCGACCTTCGACTGCATCGGGCGTCGCCGGGAGGGCTTCATTAACGCCGATTTATATCTGCTGCCTATTCCCGAATCCAGCCAGTCCCGAAACCTTAATTTTCGTCCGGGAATGGTGCGATTTCGATTTTTTTCGCTCGCCAGCGAAAGAATTTCGTCTTTTGTCCCGCAGCGGGAGACGTGCCGGTCTTGCGGTTTCATTACGTTTTCCGGCTGATCCCGAAATTTCGCTCCCGAGGGAATGCCTGGACGCGGCGAGCGCAATTCGCAAGAACAAAACGATTTAAATTCAAGACCGCCGCCACGCCGCCGAGCGGCAACGAAAGCGAAATATAATGCAGACCACTTGTCTGCTGGGGGGCGGCAAAGATGGTCCAACAGGACGAAACAGGATGGTCAGGATGAAAGGGACGAAATTATCTCGCGCGAAGAACAATGCCGGCACGCCTCGGCCCGCGTTATCCTTTTCGATTTCTTCTCGGGACGCCCGTCAATGTGCCCGGGGGGCGGCGGCGGAGAGCGAATAATCGATGGCGCGCCGCTCGTTGCAGACGCTTCGATATTAAACATCCGCTTCATTACCGGCCGAGAAAAGGCACTGGGCCGAGCGCGAGGGCAATAATTTTCCAGGACTCGCCGGATGACTTGGGGGGCGGCAATCTTCAACGCGCCAAAGATGCTGCCCGTCACAAAATTGGATGAATTAAAACTTTTAATAGAAAACTAAACGATTTTGCGCTTAGAGGGAACAGCGAAGTATTTTTCGGGACTTCCTGGATAATTCCTGGATGCCCAGGAAGTGTCGGGAATCTGAGTAAAAGTTGAACATTTGAAAGCAAAATCCACCATTCATTTAGAATTTTCTTTCACACATATCCTGGAATGCTTCCTATTTTTTCAATTTTTCAACTTTTGATCCTGAATGTGCTCCTGTAACCCGAAAGTTTCACTTTAGTATGCACGCGCATGATCATGTACCCTGTACACTCACTCTTGTTCTTGTGTACGCGGCGCGGCGCCGGAAGAGGAGGAACACACGTCCGGTGGGTGGGGTAGGGGGTCCTGGACCTTGGCACTTCGTCCTTGGTCCTTGGTCCTTTTGCACTTTGCGACCGCCCGGCCGGCGGCAATTCCGATAATACTTTCCGACGGCCGCAAACATTTCGGGGGTGGTGTACACAACGTTGAACAATGCGGGCGCGTGTCCTCGAATGTGTGACGGAAAACAGGATCAAAACACCAAAGCGCTTCCTGTTACCCGGAAAGTTCACACAGCGTTTGCCACTTCAAACAAACGCACCGAAAAAATCATATTTTCATAGAAACGTGCACGTTTCAATATTGTCGCAATAGTATTTTGTGTACGTAGGGCCGAAAAACGATATTTCGGCCTGGTGTACGAAAACAATTTATTGCTCACCTAATGACCACTTCAAACAAACGTACAGAAAAGAAATCAAATTTTCATGTTGCAAGTTTCAATATTGATGCAAAAGCATTTTGTGTACGTAGGGCCGAAAAACAATATTTCGGCCTGCCGTACGAAAACAATTTATTGCTCACCTAATGGCCACTTCAAACAAACGCACAAAAGAAATCAAATTTTCATTGTGCACGTTTCAATATGGATGCAATATTATTTTGTCCACGTAGGCCGGAAAATCTGCATTT
Source organism: Geostiba sp. GC000077 (assembly GCA_030264215.1). NCBI lineage: Eukaryota > Metazoa > Arthropoda > Insecta > Coleoptera > Staphylinidae > Geostiba > Geostiba sp. GC000077. The sequence continues at coordinate 1,960 of JARJDQ010007769.1, read as the reverse complement.
CGGCCTGACGTACGAAAACAATTTTTTTGCTCATCTAAAGGCTTATTAAATTTTCATGGTGCACGATTCAATATTGATGCAATAGTTTTTTGTGTACGTAGGGCGGAAAATCTGCATTTCGGCCTGCCGTACGAAAACTATTTTTTGCTCGCCGAATGGCCACTTCAAACCAACACACCGAAAAAAATCATATTTTTATTGTGCACGTGTGCACGTGTACTTCATTTTTGCCCTTGGGTTTTTGAAAGATTTTTCGGTCCAAAAATTAGAAGCGATGAACCGGAAAGCATGTTTTGAATGCAGGTGGGCAAAAAAAAATTGCATAAAACGACAGTACCAATGCAGCCAAAATGACACGAAATTAAATTATGAGTGCGATTTTCCATTTTGCATTTTAATGCACAATAATAAATTATCAATGACAACGAAGTTCGGTGGTTTCATGTACAAGTACAACGTAGCCATGGACTAAATAATTGAAGGCACATACAGTGTGTCCAAAGAATAATTCTTCTTTCTTACCATACCTCTGCACTCTTTTGTATGTTTCGACACACTGTATGCCTAAGTGTACTTTGCGTATTTATAGCGAAGTACGGTCGGCTCGGTTTCGATGCAAATGAACGATAATTTATAATAAATCAATACGTCGAAAATTTTACATGGTGGCTGCGGCTGCGGTGGCGGCGGCGCTTGGGTGACAGGGGGGCGGCCAACAGTCAAAATCGCGATGACGATCGTGAAATGTCGAAATTATTCCGCCTCGCATGGAAATATTTTCTTTGCCGCCTTTGATTTGGCCCTGACGCCAACGCCCTCTACACCGGAACGGCTTGCAAAGTGGGTTGCATAAAAATGCGCAATTTCAGCACTTAAAGCGCAATGCTATTTTTCGCGGCAAACTTTTGTCCTCGTTAAGATTTACTTATAATGTCAAAGTTTTAACAGCGCCATCTATATTTGAGTAGCTTTCAAATTAAATGCTGAGTGCGCGAGGTGGCGGCAAACAGACGTAAGAATATTTGGGCAAATAACATTTTACGAGTGGAATTTAATCTGCGTCACGGCGGCGCGCACGCACAACGTCATTATGCTCCTTGATGCTCCCTTGCTTCGGCTCGCAAGGGTAATATCCGCAAAACACACAAAAAGCTTTTCATTACGCGCGCCGCTCGGCAAATGTATGTTGTACTCATGTCGCGCTGGGGCGCATAAATAATTTGCATTCGACGAGAAAAGCTCACTCACTCGCCCCCCACTACGCTGAAGCGAGGGGCGGCAAGGCAGACGAACGCTTTATCATCTTCATTATGTTATTTTATCGCTTTCTGCCTTGAAGTGAGGACTTTTCGAGGTTATGATAATGTCTAATATCCACCCGGGGCGCACAAAAATGGCGCTCGGGGAGATGCAGAAGGGGCAAATTAAGAAAATGACTAAAATGCGTGAACGCCGCGAAATGGGCTGGAAGGCGATCGGAATCCGGAATGCGTAAGGTCGCAAAAGTCAACGGGCCGCGATTTTGCCACGCACTCGGCTCCAAAGGGTGGAAAACAAGGGAAATTATGTGATTTTCAAACGTGCAACTTGAAACAATCTATATCTAAACGCTTGTGTTGTTTTGAGGTGAAAACTTTTTTTTGAGTACGGCTCTGGTTTTTGCATCCCAAAGCTACCGAAATGGAAAAATAATGAAAATAAGGCATTTTCAATAGTGGAACTTGAAACACCCTATATCTATGTGCTCGTGTTATTTTGCGGAGAAATATTTTTGTTTGTTTTTTTGAGTCCGGCTCTGTCTTTTCCATCCCAAGTCTACCGAGGGTGGAAAATAAGGAAAATAACGTGATTTTCAAATTTTCAATAGCGAAACTTGAAACACTCTATATCAATGTGCTTGTGTTATTTTGCGGAGAAATATTTTTTTGTTTTTTTTTTGAGTCCGGCTCTGTCTTTTCCA
>JARJDQ010007766.1:0-11038 GCA_030264215.1 Geostiba sp. GC000077 | reverse complement strand
CAACTTTTTTTCACTAAATGTACTTCTTTCAAGGCCATCTTTAAAACCTCCAGAGGAATTACGCGATTAATGGGACACCCTGTATGAAATCCAGGAAAGTACAAACAATAATATTAAAAAATAAACCTTTTATCAAAAAATACTATGCTATAGAGTCTGTTCGATGAGACGAGGCACTTATATTACCATACGGTGACCATGTTATTTATATGGACACAGCACTTTTTTCAAACTCCTCACCTCATCGAATATTCTTTAGTTGGCGTACAATTTGAATCTTTGTATTCATACTGGTAATTCAGAACATATTCCTGGGTGGTCACATAAAACCAGAGCTGGGAAAACGTGTATTGTGACCTTAGGTTTGTTTGTTTCAGCCACACTTGTTGAATTAATGAGATTTTCCAGTGATCTGTTTCTTTCAAGGTTTGAGGTCGGAAACACAAGCGATGGAGGGCAAACATACTGAAAGATACGCAGCTCAGAGTCGGTGTGTGAGAGAGGAAGGGGTTTGTTTACCCTCCAACACTGCAGCTGGTTTGGAATTCTTTATTCCCACCACTTTAATAAGTAGAACATTTTCTGTTATGTTGGGAGGAAATGACAGAAAGTGACATTAGCTGATTAGTCAATAGGGTTGCCAAGTGCTATGCTGAAAAAATATACATATGTTGTTCTTCGTGAAAGGTGAAAAGTTACACTTATGAAATTTTGATGCGATTTATTTGAAGCTTCCTTAACTGCAAAAAAAGACAAAGTTTGAAATTTTGCCTTTAATTTATAATTAGGATCAAACAAACTGTTTATAAAATAAATTTACGTTAATTTTTAATTTTTTGACAGGATCTCTTGCAGTGCATTGAATGCAACCAAATATGTTTTAAATTCCTTGAAGTACTATGGGCATGTCTAATTATTGCCTATGTGTAAAAACAAACAAAAAAACTATAGTCGGGGCAACCAAAGTGGCGTCGGATAATCCCCTAAGGAGGTAAAATCGGGTTTGGTATTGTCGTGGTCCATATTCGTAGTATCGGCAAGACCTAGTGTCAATTCATAGAAGACACAAGTCCACTGGGATTAAAATTTTGCCCCACTTTGGTTGTCCGCCATGGTACGAATTCGCAAGCAACGTTGCAGGTTTGATCGACATCACAAATTGATGACATAAGAAGAAAATGACCCGACTATAACTAACCTAATATCGTTGACTGCTAATATGTAGATACCAATCGTACATATCATAAAAGGAGTCGATCGCGGGATGTCACTTTTTTGTAAATGTGCTTTCCATCAATATTAGTCCACAAATATTTGAAAATATTTATTTGGTTCAGACATAGTAGCGCCACCTAATGGCGATCGATTGAACTTCGCTGCGGCTGGGAAAGTGCTATAACGCAACCTCTTCTTTACATGCCATTATGCCAAGGAAAATAATAATTTTGCGAAAATTATTATTTCTTTCTCGTAGAATAATGTTTATACAGTTCTCCTACAAATATACAACTGGATGCAACAACACCAACTAAATAGATAGCAAATATCGGCAGTAGTTCTTCTATTGAAATCTTCTTTTCGCGATTGACATACAAGTGATACCCTTGGTTCTCATCGCAGAATATTTGATTCATCGTTGTGGACATCCAAAAATCCTGAATGCCACTTTCCACAATTCTCGCCACAAAGATGTTTAGACTCAACTTCAATGACGATCCGTATCTAATAATGAAGCAAATAATGGCGGGAAATGGTACCTTCTTCATGATTCTGTGCACCATGCGACCATCTCTATAGTTTCGGTGATTGAGTACTGCCCATTCAGCGACACTGCGCTTACAGATGACAGCATAATCACCATGGGCATCAATCAAATCAGTTACTTGTTTCTCACTACGAATGAAAATTCGATCCTTTAACTTTCGAATTGACTCCTCGCCGTAGGTAATAAGATAGCGCTTGTATCTTTCAACAGTGTACAATTTCAGTCCGGATTCGGCAAGTTCCTCGAATGTATTGATCTCAACGGGTTTGTGAGGTACTGTGATGATGCTCATTAGTAAAGAGGAGTAGTGCACGAGTATTAGAAAGGAGTAGAATGTGAAAATCAGGATGAGGACACGTCCGATGACGGAGTGCGACCTGTGGTACGATTGCCCGAAGAATATGCCAAATGTGTACAGCGCAGCGGTTGATATGCGGTCGAAGGTCCTTGTTGCGACGAACACCACAAAGCAGAAGGAGTTGAACACCAAGACACTTATCCATACAAGTCCCTCGAAGCTTTTGTAATACTCAATTGTATCACCGGCGTTACCGCACGGTACAAGGACAATCAGGTCATCCCGACCATGCGGATAGGAGTACTCTACAACATTCTCGAACTCCGGTTTCATCAGTCTGGAGTTCAGCGCGATGTTGGTCACGTTGCGTGCCACATCCGCGAAAACCCCCGTGATGTTACCGTTACCACGATTCTCACCATAAGAGATCTTATCAGTGGGCGGCACATAGACCGCAGTCGCGTTGAGCACATCCATGAACGTCCTCGACATTAGACCATCCCTTCCGTGGAAGTACTTGTCATGCTTGTTGGGAATCGCATCGCGCACATGCGTAAAGAAGGAAATGCGAATTGTCGTCTTTTTGAAATTGGCGAATTTGTTGTAGAAGTAGTCTCCGTTCGTGACCTCGAACCAGGGCTTGTACTCCATTCTATCAAATGTGTAGATACTCCCATTGGGAAAGGCAAATATCACATTGGCCATGTTGGAGGCCTGAACGGCCTTCACCACTTCCACATGATCAATGCCCTCGTTCATCATTACAAGGACTTGGTCACGAATACGATAAAAGTACAACCTCTGCATTACAGCCAGTGCATTCACCATGCCTTCAGTGTCATGCACATGGTACAGATATAACTTACTCTGCTCAAAGGTGATGTCATCATCAAACGTATATTCGTATTCACCATTGAACTTTATAGCTCCGTACAGATTCGGAGTCACCTCCAAGCTGTAGTGAGGATGATCATCAATCAACTGATCAACAATGTCGTCAACATTTGACGGCTCATGCAAATACACCAGACTTCGAAATCCAATAAAGAGAGTCCTTACTTCCTCCAGCAACAGTTCGGAGGGATCTTCATCAGGTGTCATGCTCTCTGATAAGAAACTCTCATTAGAGCTTTGAAGTAAGCTCATTGTAATGATCAATCGACAGCAACACCAAAAGTACATTATTATAAATGCGCACCCGAGCGCCGCACGATACGTTTTCTTTATGCGTTTTTCCAATGGATAACATCAGTTGGTCACGATCGTTTATATTTATATCCATGTGTCGGATGGGTTGTGGGTTGATGGGTCTCATGCGATTACCATTATTATATTATACTTTGTTTGCCATTGGAAACGCTTACACTTTTCAAATGTTTTATTTACGTTCGTTGTTTAAGCTTTTAACTCGACATGATCTATTTGTTGGACATAGATAGTCAAGACAAATAAAACTGAAAACTGAAAAACACACTGTAGGTGTAACTAGCGCTAATAGCGTGGAGTTAAATGCGAAAAACAAACTGTTGGAGTAGATGATATAAAGTGACTGGGAACAAGAATAACGAAAAGCCTCAATGTTTCTATTGACGGGGGTTAGCAAGAGGGTGCGTGCCTATGATTGCTATAGAAATTCGATAATAACGCCAAAAGTAAACTTTTGTTTGACAAGTCAACGATGGAAAATATACAACATATATAATAACATTATTTTCCATGTCATTTCATAAATGGCAACAAACGAGAAAAATACGATATTACATTGATAATTGAAGGATAATGAGTGGGCACTTACTGTCTATTATTCTATTATGTAAACTTTCTTTGAGTGGGTGGCTGATGGAGTGGTGAGAGATAAATAAGAAGTGCATAATAACTAAAGACGTATTGTTTCTTTCAATTTATATATACAGTAGATAATCGGATATCAATAACAATCACATTAAAAATTAAACCAATTTTTTTTTACAATCATATGAATAAATAACAACTTTTATTTGCGTACTATTTAAAACAATAGTGCTAAAGTCTGAATAACGTATAAATAGTACCACATTGAAATAATGCCTTCATCATTTTCATGTTCATCATTTTTAATACGCCAATTGGCAAATATAACAAATAACAATTCATCTATCCACAAAGAATAGTCAGGAAAATATACGTGTGAGAAATGAAGCTACATGAACGACAACGACGATGAAGTCCAACTGGTATCGTGCTTACGTTTTACGAATATCATTTATTTCTGGTTGCTTCTTGAGCTGCAGCTCCGTCATTATGTGGTGACAAACGCATGTACATAATTTTTGTTACATTTTGTTTAGTTAGTTAAATTGGTCACTTTGATTCTCGTTCGTGTGTGTTTTGTGCATTTTTGTATTTGATTACTTCGGTGACCGCCATCCCTGCCCATGTAACATGTAACATGTGTTGCATACAGTTAAGTATGGAATTTATATTTTTTGCATTCTCGGGACGTTGGTTTTGTATATCATTGTAAATTGAAAGTTTTTACATACATTTGTAGTAAGTACGCTTTTGTCTTAATCGTGTGGATTGTGTTCAGTGTTCAATGTTGCTTTTGCGTTTGGTGAGCGTGTGATTTATGTACATGTATGTATATCGTCTAATTGATGTCCGAAAACCATATTTATGAAAAAGAGTACTTGGTATCGATGAAAGATTCGAGTAATATCTCCAAAGTGAACGTTATATCTTCGTCTGAGTGCTTTTTATCAAGTCTTGTTTTAAGTATGCAGTTAAAAACATCTCATCTTCATACTCTCATGTTGCTTGTGTTTTTTTTTGTCTTCACTAAAATACAATTGTAATCACACTAGTAGTCATGTTTTCAATGTCCTTTTGCTTCATGTTAATATAATACAAATGTCGTACAACGTTCGTTTTCTAATCGTCGCTTCGTTCCCTCGTTTATGCTAGGTTATTGAATCACTTAGTATCTACATGAAACTGTAGTCCGTTTTTATGTGGAGTTTATCTCACGAGTTTATTGAGCATGTTTTAAGGGCTTGCAGCAGCTGCAAGTCAGTTTGTTTGGTTCGGTTTAAAAAATGTTTATTGCAAGAAATCACTTTAGTTCACGTCACACTCGCAGCTCCTCCATGGGAATGTTCTGCTTGCTGTTCATCTGCGTGTTCTTCTTGGTGAGTGTGCCGGTGTTGATCAGCTGTATGCTGTGCGTGGACAGCAGGGGCTGATTCTCCGGCATAGGTTGTCGCGGCAGTGTGTTGACGTTTGCTTTGCAGAGCTTTGGGGGCGGCGGTGGTCGCGGCAATGTAGCATTATTTTGCGGCAGGTCTGCGAACTCGGGCGGTGGCAGTTGATGGTGGGAATGGTGATGTCCCAGAATGGTAGCCGGATCGCTCTTTACGCCAATGATGCTGGACTCGAGATCGCCGCAGATGTTATTGGGCATTTGGCCGTTCTCATTGCGCTTCTTCCCGGAACCGCTGCCATTGTGCCCGTGGCCATGGCCATTGTTATCGTTCATTCGGGTCTTGTCCCGCTGGTAGTACACGCCAGCGAAGATGAGAACATTGAGGATTAGCAGCGAACACCCGATGGCGATGGTCACACTGAGCGCGGTGGAATATGCTGCGAAACCATCCTCCACCGGATGTGGTGTGGTGCTCACACTGCCGCCTAACTCCTCAACGCGTTCGGAGGAGTCCAAACTCGGCGGTGTTACCAAACCGGACGCATTGTGACTCAGCGTAGTCCTTTGATCTCCTAAAGGCGGCTCCAAGGTGGATAACTTTCGCGGATTCAGCGATGGCAGCTTCGGCAGGGGATCCTCATCCGGTAGATTGTGATGCGACCTGGGGACATCATCATTCCCGGGTTTATGCAGATCCGGCACCAAATTCAGCCAAAAGGACAACCGATGTGCGCGATAATGATTTTTCAGCTTCGGCTTTGTATCTAAAAAAGAGCATATTTTAGCGTGGACATAATATTTATTCATGCAAATGAAAGAATAATTTCGCAGACTTACCTAAATTTAAATACTTCTTGTGCACGGCCTCGTAGGCCGTCCATTCGACGTTCTTGAAGCGATTGCGCTCCTGCCGCGTCCCATGAGAGGCGTCCGCCTCGGGTGGTTCGTTAGGATTCCTGCAAAGCGCATCAATAATTTATCCCCACGCCTTTATCGCGGTTCGCGGCCATCGACAAACTCACCCAGTGCGCACAAAGTTGCTCCAATAGTTCATCGTGGTCTCGGCCAGGACGATCTCGGACTTGGTGTAGTTCCTTCCGAAGTGCATCAGACCTCCCACCAGAGGCGCTCCGAACATGTACGGCAACTCTTCACCATGTATACAGCCCTGGCGCTAAAAAAAACGTGAAAAAGATGTTTTTAGGACTTTGCAGCAGGAAGTTTTTAATGGTTCGTTGTTATAGTCTTAGCTTCCAGCATTAATTCTGTTTTTCGGTCGATTAAACTCCTACCCGAAGGGAAAACAACAGCATGGAATGCAAACTTTTTTAAAATTAACAAAATTAATATAGAGGCATTAAAGTAATCGCTAAAACCCATCGTTGGCGCCGCGCCGGGCGCAAACTTCGATTAAAAATTAATTTGCATTCGGGGGCGCAAATTTTAATTGCATTCTCTAGTAAGTACGAAATTGAAGTGATAAAAAGAAAAAGCCTTCTGTTCGCCGGCGGCGTCGAAGAGCAATGCGGCGCTTAGTATTAATATGCATTCGATGGCCTTCCGGGTCGTTTCATTTCCCTTGGCGGACGATTTCTTTTCCCACCTCCCATCTTCGGGCCAGTTCAAATAATAAAGTTAAATTCAGCCCCACTTTAAGTTCGCTAATTTTTAATTTTTACTTAATATGAAAATATGCTCTCTCTCCACTCTTGGCCCTCTTAAAGATTACATTCGCGCGCAAATTTCATTTCGCCACTCACACGCAAAAGACGCGGCAGCGCCACGGCAGGAAGTAATGAAAATAAATGTGAGTCGTTTCGGTGGGCGGTGGCGCGCGCGCGCGTTCGTTATCGAGTGCTGCCCTGCTGCCGGAATGCCGGAAGCGATGTGGGACGCAGAGCCGGAAGCTTGGAAACGTTATAATCATAAAACGAAACATGCATATTCCATACGTCCATTGAATTGAGTTTATGCGCAGGCGACTAATAAAAATGTCTCCGCGCCGCAGTGGGTGATGTCAAAATTTGATGGCGCACGAAATTTTTACAAACATAATAAACTGCATCGAATGGCATTTTGTTTATCAAATATCAGAAGTCGGCAGAAGAGCGCCTGCGCAACATTAGAATAATTTCATTTCGTTTTATTTTATCGCCGATGCTACTTATGACGCATAAAGTGGTGGATGCGCGCTCACACACGTCAAACACGCATAAAACATTAATATTTATACAAAATGTGAAATTTTCATCTCGAGCGTTTTATGTTGCAGCTCACACGCGATGTTTGGTTACAGTTTATGGCGCTAAATGAAATTCGCCGTCAGAGGGCGTGCGTTGTAATAAACACAATCGTGAACAGAATGAACGGAAGAGCAAGCAAGGAAGGACGACAAAAAGACGACGCGACGGCGCACGGCGAAATTTGAATATCGTAACACTATAATTTACGATTGCGTAAAAGGTGGTAAGGGCGGACGTGCGTCGCGCGAGATTACAACGTCCAAGGGCATAATTTTACGAGTTTATTCCATGTACTCCCACGACTCCCAACGACGCGTGGCAACGTCAGGTAATATATCCCTTTTCGAGGTGGCCGCATTTCTAAAGCAGACGGAAGAGCCCGCAAGTGCCCCGAAGAACCCGAAGAATGAGAGAGTAAACTTGGCAAGGTTATGTTGCGCATAGTGCTGGCTGGTGGCGCCGGTGTGCTCTGGTGACAGTTATTGCTGTATAAGAGTGTCACAAACTTTCAAAAACAAAGCAAATTTTTATGATGCTTGCATAAAAATGGCATCATCGCACGAAGCAAACGAAACAAGCACGAAACACGAAACAGTTTTATGCGGCTGCAAGTTTAACAATAAAAATAAAATTTTTATTTCAACGATACACTTTTTAGTAGTATTTTCGTGTCTCAACTAAATTTATTGTTCTGTTCTAGTTGTTCCAGTACTACCAGTACTTTTGATGTTGTATGACATCTCGAATTCAGTTTTGGTGGAGGCGCGCGCTGGAGGTGCAATTTGGTAAAATAATCCCCTGGAGCCCCTGGATGATTGTCATAGCGGGATGGCGCTGTCAGATGGCGGTGCGACGCGGACAATATGGACGCAAAACGCATTTGCCGACCGCACCCGCTCTGTTTTCATAGGCAAGTAATCCCCGATACAATTAAGCTGGACAAAGCGGCACTAATAGAAAATGATTTGGCCCGAACTAATCACATGTCTTTTGTCGTCATTTTCCCCCCAACAGCTGGAAGAATGCCTATTGCCCACGATCGTTTGGTATTGACATGCGCACAATAATATCGCAATTAACTTTTTCCCTCACCGAACTGATAAAAACGTAATTATGTTGTTCGCAAAAAGGGTGGTTAGAATGCTCGAGCGTTTAATTTCGCTAATTGCGCTCCGAAAAGTGTACATTTGACATTATTTTCCAGTACTTAATAATTAAAACTTAATTAAGTTTTGACGCTGTATGCACTGCACTTTTGCGCTGCGCTGGAGTCCACAGAAGTTTGGCAATTGCAACGCTGGAAGAAATGTTGGAAAAGTTGCCAAACGCGCAAATAAAAAGAACGGAAAAAATGAACCGGTGCACGGAATGGCATCGTTTTCGTTTCGCAGCATTTCTATATTTTCGCGCTACGTACTCATTAAGAACTACTGAATTATCTCCGCGGCCGGATAAGAAACGAGAAATTTCCAGGCGGGCGCCGAAGAAATAGAAATATCCAGGATGCGACGGAAAAAGTGGAAATTTAAAATGCCCTTCGGCGATACGGTCGCTCGTCGGCGGCAGTAATAAGTGGAGGGATATTCCCGCCAAGCGCCATAATCGACTCACTCTGCTAAAAATACTTCGTTCTGGACAAATGACATGAGAGTTTATCTATTCTTCTGGTTGCAAATTGAAAAAAAAAAACAGAAAATCACAAACAAAGCAATTTTGCTCTGCATTACTACTTCTACTACTACTACTACTACTACTACATAGATGGCGCTCACAGAGCTGGCAGCCATTTATTCTTATTTATAGATGACGTAATATTAATTCTACTAATATTTTATTACATCACTAACCGTGGTTTCCCTTCTCTAAAATAATTGAATGTGGTGAGTCAGCACCAAATGTAAACAGTAAAGCATCGTAGGCATCCCTTTATACATCAGGAAAAAAGATGGCGAAGATGACGGTACTCTACTGACTTGGGAGATAATAAATCATTAGAAATTGAATGAAAAAAAAGGCGAATAAACGAATGATAAACTCGCACTAAACAGATTTGGAGAGCTAGCACTAAAGTTTTAATTAACATCGCGAATCGCAGTATTCGCCGTCGAAGGCGAGAGTCCCACTCGCCATTCAGCATCCGCCATCCGCTATCCGGGCTATCCCTATCCGTTAATAACTAATTAACGAAATAATTACTAGCGTGCCACGCAGAAAACTTAATAAGTTTCAGTTTTATCTCTCGCAAGGACTCCCCGACGCAGTGCAGGCGAAGGCTTCATTACGTTTTATCAAGAAGTGGATGAAACTGACATTCTGCGCGCGCTGTGGAGCGAGAGCCACGCCGAATGCGGAAGTGGGTGGTAATGCAGTGTTGGTTGCATGGCGCGAGGCGAATGACTCTGAATGTCTGGATCTCTGGATAAAGCGAGTGGAAAGTGGAGTGGGGGCTGTGCGAGATGCCGAAGAGCAACATTTTAGGGTTTAATTAAGTTGCGCGCTTTGTGTCCAACAAATTGCTGACTTTTATGATATGTACACAAAAATAAAAACTTTAAATGCATCCCAGTGTCCCAGTGTTTGAAATGATGTGGGATGTGGTACGTGCAATGAGGATGTTATGTCTTCGTTTCTTTCTCAAAGTTATCTATGATGAATTCTTCAATGTTCTACACTCGTTCCTACCAGTACGCATTACAATTAGTACTAGGGATATAAGCAAAAAATAGGTGTTTGGTGGAACTAATTCCAACAAAGATGAGGATTGCATTTTTTTAGCGTTGATGGTATCTTTTTGATATTCTAACAGGCTAGAAAAATCTATGCTTGCCAAGTGCGTTTCATCTAGGACGGATTATCAAATAGATGAACTTAGTACTTAGTCTACTCCCGGCGCTTCCACAAACACAAATTACCAAAGGTATAAAATCGAAACATAACCAATGTTTTTTTCTTGACTATTGTCAATCAATGATTCAATTTTCATCTTTATCAGACTAAAACTGTGGATTTGCCAAGGTGGACAAACATATAAACAACATACAAAGATACAAATATATGTTGTATTTTATTTACAAGGTGGTTCGTTTAAGGCTACACACAGAAAAGGAAATTATTCTACTACATCCAAATTCAAGTTTAAAATGTTTGACTATTGGCCGTTTGTCCTTAGATTTCAAGATATCGTTTCTGTTTGTTTTTTTTTTACCAACAACTTGATATTTTTACTAAACGTCCAATAACTAAAACATAACAACAGAGACAATAATTATATAATTAGCATCATTGCAAAGAGCGGAAATTTCCTTTAATTTGATATATTTTACAGTGCATGTAAGATGCAACAACCTTTAAATACACACAGCTCATTGTCAAGAAAGATGAAAATTTATTTAGAATAAATAATTGCCAATTTTCAATGAGCAATAACTCATAAACGTACATAATTGTGAAATAAAATTTTCATCTTTCTTGACAATGAGCTGTGTGTATTTAAAGGTTGTTGCATCTTACATGCACTGTAAAATATATCAAATTAAAGGAAATTTCCGCTC
>JARJDQ010007763.1:0-10447 GCA_030264215.1 Geostiba sp. GC000077 | reverse complement strand
ACAGATTTTCTATTAATATCTCAACAAATCTCGATTTTTAACTACGCGCAACGCTCAACGATCGGCGTCGCAGCGACCAGCGAGGCCACCCGTTGGAGTGAAGGGAGCACTCTTCAATTGAATTCATTTGCAATATTGAATTTTGAATTCTTCGTGAATGGCGTGTCTTGACAGCATGCGCATTTGGCCGCAACCGTCCGCGAGCGAGCGAGATGCAGCGAAACGACGCGCTAATATCCAGGTTAGACATACGGTCGTTTGTTTATGCATGAGGTAATGTTTGTATATAACGGCCACTCTGTACTACCTTACTACCTCTACCTTATCTGTAATTCATTATCTTGAAGATATTTTTTATGCATTTTGCTTGAATAAATCTTCCAATAGTACAACTAGCGCCACCTCATGAGCACGGGATAAACTGTAATTTCTATTTCGAAAGAAGATGTTGGATTTGTTTCTGAAAAATTATATGCCATAACGAATATTCTTGAAATGTGTATATTATATATTTTTACATTTACAAAATAGAATCATATTATATTAGCAAAGGGCTACAATATTATGAATTAATTAATTAAATATTCCGCAGTAATACAAATACAAATAATGATAACACATAATATTATAAAATGATAATACATTTATAATGCACTACAATGATAATAATAAATGAATATCCGAATAACATAGTTCCTCAAATAATAATCTTATATATCATATTTGTCGAAAGCTCTGGCGGTATAAGGATAAATCTTAGGCGCCTATACATTGACGCCTTCATAAGTAGTGTCTTGTTGTATTATTATTAATGCCAGTTTTAAACCCTTTCACATAATTTTGCAATCCTTTTTACCACCGCATTATTATCAGTATCCGCTGCATCAAAACATGTCCGCAAATATCACAGCTAAATTACTAAAATATTTACACGTCTTCGATATAAATCTGTAGAAAATGAAACTTATACAGTGTGCGACTTGGCGCTTATTGCCTAACATTACAACTGAATAGGAAGGGACGTTAAATATAAACGTTAAACACATGCAAACATAATTTAGCTTTAAATATGCCGAGTTAACGGTTCCGTTTCATTGCTTCATTGATTACATGCTATTGTCTCTTTGGGCCTTTCCGTATTTACGTCCGCCAGTCGTTGATTCGCGAATAATGTTAAGATCGCAGGCCCATTCCGTTGATCATGATGTTCGCTAGGGCATTTCTTCGTTTTCGCCAAGCGCCCATGCCTTGAGCGTAATACTGCAACTGCCTGTACCATAGCTTTGTTTGTTCTTCGTCTTCAGCCTGCAACAAGAATATGAATTGGTTTAGTTGGCGGAATATATATTTCAAGAGTAAAATACTACCTTGAATATAAACGTGTCTTTTCCTAGCAGTTCTTGCACTTCAAAGTAACTCTGCCACGCCGGATCGGCGGCGATGACACAACGATCCAGGTATAAGGGCTCCCGAAGGAGTGTGTAGCGCCCGTTTTTATCGCGCACCAACAACAGGGCTGCATCTCGAACGCCAGCTTGGCGAGAGAAAACTAGATTCTCGTCGCCATTTTCCGAGGTTCTCGTTGATGCAGACTGTAGGAATGTAATAAAATTGCATCAATAACACAGTTTTTTAGACAATTTTTTATAGATTGACGGTGAAATCATATGCAAATGTGAATAAGACAAAATAACTGCAACTGTATTCATGAATACATTGACATTTGAAGTTTGCTATCTTCATAGACTTAGCTTAATGCAGTATAATTCCATAAACTCCTTGTTGCTCTAAAGGCAAATTGAATTATACTCATGGCTTACCTTTCCGTTTGTGACGAGCAGTGCATTAATAGGCGTCAATTTAATAGTCCTCCCCTTGCGCCAGTTGTTATCAGTCGGCTGCGTGAAGAGCAGCCTTCCTTCGAGCGCAAACTTGGCCTCGTCGTGATTCCACTCTAACACGTCGACAGCGATCTTCCTCAGCTTGATGTTCACCAAATCCATCTCGCTGCTGGATCTGCGCCCCGGAATGCTGCTGATGCGCCGCCACAATTTGCTCGGCACGTCCTTCGTCTCGGAGTTCATGTGATTCAAGTGTAATTCGATTTTATGCTGCGCCTCTTTGAGCTGATCTCGCGTCTCGAAATGCGGCGGCGTCACTTTGTACAAGCGCGCCAGCAGCAGTGGATACTTTGTCACCCGCTGCACGGGCACCATGAGGAACGAATTCAGATTCATGCGACGCAACACAGCGTTCTCCATTTGCGATACACGCAGAAAGATTCTTAATAGCTCCTTGTCTTTTTCCAAGCTGGCAAGGAGCAGACTGGCTGCGCCCTGGCGAACGCAGTAGGTCTCAAAGGCATGCAGCATTGGCGCCGCCTCCAAAATCAGCTTGCCGATGTTGACAGTCTGCAAGTCTTCGTCACCCTGCTCGCTAGCAATTTCGACGGCGTCACGCAATCGTTCCGCCAGCGCTTGGCTGTTTTCCAAGAGTTCCTCCACATTTAGAAAGATCGCTGATAACTGATCAGATGTTAGCAGCCCGGCGACCAACATCGGCTGATAGAACTCCTCCAAGATAATCTGCAAATCTCGGCTGTACTTTTCCTCGGTCTCTACAATTTCCGTGATAATTTCCTTGCGCTCTGTTCGCTTTTTGATGCACTTGCGACAAATGAGCGGCTCGTGCTCGGATTGGCTTTGTGTGTCGAGACTGGCCTCGCAATCCTCACACGTGACGTTGATCACATCGGGTTTAGTCCTGTATTTACTTAGCGACGACTTGCTCGTTTCCGAACCGACGCCTGAATCGTTGCGCTCCACTTCGGCCGTGCGCTGCACCTTATCATCGGTGAGGGAGCATGACATCACCAACGAGCTGTCCTCGCTGGAATCAGAGACGGTGCTCAGATGGGACACTCGATTATAAGGCAGCTCCGTATTATCCTTGCCCTCCTCATCGATCGCTGCGTTCGCATTATCGAAATTGTATATGTAACTATCCTCAGGGACTATGCCGCGTTCCTTCGCGTCGACCAAATAGCTCAAGATGTCATATTTTGAAGCACCCTCAAATATGGATCTAAAAACGTTAAATTGCCATTCTTTATCTAGTCCTGCATAATATCCGTGATGAATCCATAGTGTGCATTAGTAAGAAATTAAGAAGAAACTGTTTAAGTCGTGTATTTACAAACCAGTATGTGAAGGTAAATAGGTACAGACGTACAGAAGTTGAGAATTAAAATGTACAACCTTGAAGAGTGTAGACTCAAACATATACAACTAAATACCTTGTGGTATATTCCTTGTCCAGCTGCAACTCGTCCAAAATAGTAGATGGTGGTGGGTTGGATGGCAGCGGGGGAGGTATCTCGATCTCTTCATAGATCGGATCCTGGCTAACTTTGATGCTCTCGTAATGATGGTCTTCGCTCTCAGACACTTCCACGATGGAGCTGTCCGCAAGCAGCTCGTAGAATTTCGTGCGCGCATTCAGTTCCTCCTCGGTAATGGAGCTCCTATTACTGTGGTCGGTGTAACAATCAGAGCCGTGGTCTATAATCTCGTATTGCGTGGACGAACTGTGCTCGGAATCCTTGTCGTCCACATCTAATATCTTATTATTGCGCAGTTTCAAGAACGAGTCTTCTATAAACTTGGCGACTTTGTCTTCTTCCGACAGTGTTTGTAATTCTGGAAGCGGTTCTGTTGTACGTGACATAATGGGGAGGAGTTCACGAGGACGGCGTGGTTTGTCATGGCGACCACAAATATGAGGAACCAAGTTCATTCTGACAGCTTCAACAGGATTACTCAGGCACTTTAGCAGATCCGAATTGTTTAGATTTTTATTTCTTAGAACCACCTGTTGTTTATCTGGATGTTGTTCATAGTCGGGAGCTTTGCTGTCTTGGTCTTTGGCATTTACTTGGACTTCCGCAGTGATTTTAACTGGTGTTGGTTTCTGATCTTCATAGTCAAACGATTTATCATTATCATTATTGAAGGTGTTGATAAAGTTTCCAGTGATGTAAACTGAACTGCTTGTTCGCTTTTCGGGTATGGTGATAATCCCCGAGTCCTTTACCACCACTGAAGAGTGGTATAATGGGATCTCATCACAAACTTTAATAGTTGAGTAGCAGTCATCACCATTGATCATAATGGAGGTTTTCCCAAGAGTACCGTCGGAAACTGCAATTGTATTGACGTTCATGTTCGTGGCTTCAGCAAAGTCATTCTTGATCTTCACTTTGTGGGTGTGGTCGTTGTTAATTTTTAGGACTGTTTTATTCCCTGGTTCAGTTTTCACATAAACGTTGTCCTCGTCATTGACCTGTTCAAACTTTTGCCGCATCAAGTTTACATTAGTCTGTTGATAGTCATCGACGCCATCATCGGCCTTGTTGCCGTTTTCTTGAATTAACTGAACAAACGGTTGCTTGTTGTTGCTGCGTTTTCGCGGAGGCGCCGACGGTGGTTCCGCGCCGACCTGCGTCTGGCGGACAGTTGGAGGTTGTGGAGGCGGATCCGTCGGCCGGCTCTTGGCGAGCCGCGCCGTGACGCCGTCCAGTCGCTCCAGGTCTTTATCGGTGAAGACAATGCGCGCATCGACGCGCGATTGCTGCGAGCGCAGCGCCATCGAGTCGTGGAAGATGACCTTATTGGCGGCGTTCGCCTGCTCTTTGAGCGCCCGCTCACTTTCGCTTCTTCGCAATCTGCATGCCGCTGACGCCGGCGTTGGCGTTGCGCTATCGGCACCTAGAACAAAAACGAAACGATTCGAAATGATATTCTTCCACAAGTGCGCTGCGCGCTGCTGCAACAAGTCTTTGATTTCATGAATGCAATTTCGAACGTTGCATTTCATCATCATCAAGTCACTATTACGCTTATTGTTTAATGCATATGTGATGCGTTTGCTTAAAAGCAAAAGTCAGTAGGGCGTGCCTAAACCACATACGAGGTGTTTACAAACTCACAACTCACTGAAAATAGTACATCTTCTAGGTTCGCGCTGTATATCCTAATAAACCAATAAACCAGTAAGTTTCACTTTTTAAAAACCTATGAGCACGTTGAAAACTATTACCTACTGAGTTCACATCAACTAAGTTGCCTTTACACCCGGTCTATATTTATTTAGACTTTACGTATACCTACGTACAATTTCGGTTCGTTTCCGTTTTGAAATCAGATTATGATTAATTGTATTCCCGCACAATGTACACACGCGAAATGAAATGTAATATTCATCTGCATTTATGAACAGCCGACAACCAGCGCACAACGTATAGCGCAGGTTTGCTATTACATTGCAAAGTGTTACAATTCGATGTGCGCGTGGTTTCTCTTTCGTAATATAATTGCACTGCATGCGTTCACGTTTTTTTGCTCTGTTATCGAGGTGAATCCTGCGGAAATGTCACGCACTAGTGCAAATATGCCAACGGCCGAATTGTTTATAAAATTCTAATTCTGTTCTTTTATAGCTTCGGAAATAATTTACACCAGATATAACGCAATCACACAGTAATATGTAATAATAAATAAAGAAACACACACACTAGGAGCAACGATGTGAAAAATATGAATAAATTGTTTTAATTAAATGTAAATCATTTGCATAAAGATACGAGCAATACGAGCTAAAGTTGAATGACTTATGTGCCTTAAAATGTAATTTAACGTGGAAAATCCAACAGTTTAAAATAACAACGTGCTCTGTATAAATGTTGAATAACCTGTCATGAAATACAGCCATTAAATAACGGTCTATAATTTTATTAAGTCCGACTCAAATGCAAACAAATTAACCCTGACGCATACAATATGCAAATATTTGAAATATCTTAGAATTTGTTATGTGACTTGATCATGTTATATAGTTGCAAATAGATTGACACACGGGTACGTTGTATGTAAGTCCTCCATGTATACCAGCAGCATTTCGAGCAATAAAACCGACAGCATCCACTTTGAGACTTCAACAACCACGCAACAACTCAATATGCAACCCACCTAGGAAAGTTTGAAAACTCCTACCAGTAAATAATCTGTTAATATAAACCGTTCACTGTAGTTAGGTTCGTTGGCTAACCAAAGTAAAGTTCACAATTAGCAATTACATCCTACTTGTAATTTGTTGTTAATGTCGATGAGTTTCTACCGTAGATAATTTGTTGAGCATGCGATTAGACGCGAAGCGAAAATTGAAAGGTCTAAGTGGACATAAACATAATAGATTGTTTGCTGCTTCCAATACATTTCAAGAGTGCTTGCTTAAATTTGTCTGGGCGATTAAAGAACGATTATCTCCTAAGACTCTTAGTTTCCGTGGTTTTATTAGCTGACATGTGAATGTTTGGATATACGAATACGAGATAGTAACCCAATGAAGATGTAGGAGCATAATTACAGATTTGTGACATCTACTCTATCTTCTTCGCATGCATTCTAAAGCAAAATCACTTTCCCATCGTCGCACGCCAAACGAACTTAAAAATGAAAGTGCATTAAACCCACCCGTTTGGTCGTTGATTTCTACCGCGGCTACAGAGAATGTGGTGACTTCGTAATTGTTCTGCTGTTCATTGACGTCCTCATCGTCGCTGGATCCTTGATTCTGATTTGGAGGGATGTCGGCATCCTCGTAATGCTCGTCTCCGTTGAGCAATGGTTCCTGGTCCTTCTCGACGAGGAATTGTACCTTTTTCCTGGGTGTCGTGGGCATCGGCAAGTAAAAGTGTGTCCCACTTTTCCGCGCCGGTGAGGGGCTGCGCTCGACGGCGCTGCTCGAATCTGTGTCACCGAAAGTCGCCGTGGGCTTCTTCAGTATCGACTTGAACCGGTTGTTGCTGTTGTCAGTCGCTTCCTTCTCGTTCGGCTTGGGCGACGCGGTCGACAATGTCAATTGCGATGGTGCCACTGCAATGCCGTTTTTCTTCGCCAATTTCAGCTGCAGCTTGGGGATAGGGATTTGGCTCTTCGATGGTGGCTCGGGTTTCACGGGCGTCTTCAGCTGCACATGGACGTCTTCATAGTCCGGCTCGATATTAATGGGCGGTCGCACACGTATCCTTTGGCCATTTACCAAGGTGATGCTGGTATCGGATTCAATCCCAGTGGACATTAACTCGTAGGGATTCACATTACACTCCAGTATGGATCTTCTTCCTACAGTGGAATATTTGATCTTTTGTCCATTTTTGCTGGTTGGCTCTGATTTTCTGGAAGAGCTTGAACTTCTTTGTTCGAATTGTTTGCCCTTGTGGGGGGATACAGAACGTGCTCGGAATTGAGATCCGGTCGATGACATCGGCGACTTCTCAGTCACGGTGAGTCGAGATCTTCGCATCAGGTCGTACGGATCCGCTGAAGGAAGGATGCTAGGCCTACATGACGATGTCACTCTAACGGTTCCGGCACGTGTGGGCGAAGGTGCTGTTAGTGTGGATGTGGGATAGCAACGCATTGTCCCAAATTTGGACTCCCCAGAGGATATAGGTATCCGCGTGCCCTTGCATTTTTTGCATGTGGTGGGACCCTTTTTACTGGAACGTTTGGTGCCGTTTATATAATCGGGACAGGAGCAGAGCACCAATGCGGGGGCAAGGAGGAGCCCATTCGGTGGTCGCATCCCATCGTAGAGCCAGGGGTCGGCGTACCTCATAGAACGACTCAGGGAACTTTCGCTCTCCTGGGACCAATTTAGACGTGAAGATTCACTCTAAAAGCAACAATTCACAAATGTTAAGCACTCATTGTGGCAGCAATGTCATAATAATAATCCTGGGTTTTATTAACATCCATTGTCACTTGACAAGAATCTTCAGCCGAAAGGTGTGCAAATATTCACCGCCTCGCCAGTTTCGATTTATCCGAAATGAGTTTACTTTCTCATTACCATTAAGTACCGCAAAACAACGCCAACAACTAAAACACAATTGTTCAAAACGCCACCATTGCTACCACGCTCCATTCTTCTCGCTGCTCGCAATCAGCAATGAATGAGACACAAATATGCACCATTTCTATGGTGCAAATCCATCTCTGCACTCTGAACAAAGCCAGTAGCGACTGCGAGAGAAGCATGCCTCTCATGATTAAAATTTATGCCTCCCAGTGACAATGAAAGTTTTCCCAGTATTCATGCAGAAAACGACAGCGTTCGCCGAACTCGCAAACATTAAAAATGGCAAAAACGAAAACGTCGATCGCCGATTAGAGTCACGTCATCGTACATCGTTTAGATTCTTATTCATATTCATATCGCTCATCGCAGAACGCAAAAGCTAACAACGCGGCATAGAAAGTGTTTTTGTTTTTTTCTGTGTCATAGGTGAACTAAAAAAACGAAATTGATACTCACATCACCATAAAAACTATAAAGCCTAGTCTAGAATATTAAATTGACACAATGGAATTAAAATATACAAAAAAAAAACGAGAGGAGAATAAAAGTGAAAGATAAACTTTCACACCTGTGCGACTCTGTTTTTATTTGCTCATTGATGATTTATTATGATTTGTGAAGTCAAATGATAGAGTGTCATCTTTTCATGCAGCAGTGTCTGACGTTGATTTCTATTTTAGATTAATATTATGAAAAGTGATGAAAAGTGAATAAATGCTGGTAGGCCGGTTCTTACCCTTAAACCACAAGAGGAGTAGTTTGCATCCGGCGAAGAGGCAAATCGTCGCATCGCATGGCTAACCACTGCAGCCATCGAATGTTATCCAATGCAGCATCACTGTGCTCCCGACGGCAACCGCTATAAAGACATAAAGAGAACAAATTGAAAATGATTGTAGATTATTCTTTGTATTAATATTTGCAATGCTTTAATGTATATTGAGGTCAATACGGAATAAATGTGGTCATGTTATGTCTCAACTCTCACCAACTCTTGACTTTATTTCCATACCTTCCCGATTGCTGCTTGCCCCTTTTATGATATGATCGATTAGCAGCATACATATCTGTTCTATAAAGTCTCCCGTCTCTGGGATTTGAACCTGCGACCTTCGGGTATCGGATCTATTACAACCGCTCTATAACTATAACTGGTGTCCATTTTCACGCGAATTTCTCGGCAATGAGGACAAACGACTGGTACTGCAATGCAGATTGCTGGAGGTATACTAAGGTGTCAAGGGGAATAACATATTTTCCACAACACTTTATTCCTATTCTTATCCACATTTACCCACAACAAGTTTCATGTGCACATTTCCGGGTAAATGTGGATATTCTTCAAATTTTATAAGGTAAGTTCTACTTCAACCTTCGTTTATGGAGAATGTGCACACTAACCGGTCAATGTGCACAATGACCAACTATACACTCTTCCCATAACAAACTATATTCATAGAAAAATAATGGTCTTAGGTGTAAACAGATTTAAAATCGTGTTCTTGAGTTATATGAATGAGAGAATATTGGATTATTATTTGGTGCTGGTTTAACTTTGGATTTCCTTTTTAGTCAAAATAACACAACTGGTAGGTTACTATTGAAGAAGTTTAGAGTGTAGTTATACAGTGCGTTCAAAAGAGTGTAGTGAACTATACGTGGCTCAGAATTAACCAAAGAATGCACCAATTGAGATTCTTACACTTCCACACTTTCCACACACCCTGTAGAGCACTATTATAATATTAATTTTTAGATTACTCTACCCGATCACGGGTGTGAGACAGTCTTTTACCTGCTGGATTACTTGTACATTATGCACTTTCATGACATGTTCCATCCAAAAGTAACATATCTACTGAGAAAAGATCCTGCGACCATCGGATCAACAACCCCACTACGCCACCGAGCTGTTTTGTACTGCAGTACTTTCCTTATTGCCGAGAAATCGTCGCGAAAATATTTAAAATGACACCCGCAATCTCAACTAACTCTTGACTTATTGTTTATTATTTACATGTATTTTTCAAAGCATCAAATTAAACTGTTCCTGGTGCCAACCGCTGTGATTACAAATGAAACTTTTCCCATTATCTACTCTCACAAGAATAGACTTCACAAGTGCCCGTTTAGGAACCACAATAAATTGTCATTTGCATCTAAATTACACGCCAAACAAGTAATTACAGCAATCGTGTGCGATTCTGGTTGGCATCGCACAGGTAATTACCATATGATTGACCATTAATCCGCTTGCGGTCTTATTGTCGGCGACGACGTGAACTTGCCTGACCTCTGCAACTTCAACCTTTAATTCTTCAACATCACTTTGTAATGACCCTTGTACTGCTTGTGCAATGCCTGAGAGTGTGAAGCCCAAAACTCTTTCAAGCAATTACACGCAATTAAACGAGCGCGCACACTTGGGGGAATAATTGCAGATAATCGTGGACAACAAATAACAATTAAATCATTTGTCTTCGAAAAGCTACACGATCTGTACTCATTGAGAAATAAATACTTTTTT
>JARJDQ010007762.1:0-14709 GCA_030264215.1 Geostiba sp. GC000077 | reverse complement strand
GGCGGATTGATTTAAAATTGAATAGATCGACATCGCTGAACAAACTCGAACTGATCACGCCCTCGCCCTCGCTCGATCACTCCCACCAGAAGTTTAACCGACAACTTTTTCTATTAACAATTGATATTATTTTATGATATCGCAATTTTAACTATTTCGAAACTCATCAATGTCTGCGAGCTGTTGAGCTTTGGAGCTTTGTGTAATGTAATGAATAAGCTTTGTGGTTTTTTGGAATATATGGCAGAAGTTTGTGATGCATTTTACAGATGTAAAGATGTGAATAATTAATGAATAATTTGAATATAAGTGTTGGAAACAATCCTTAATTAATCAACGCTTTTTGATTCGAATCATTCGATCATTGCGAATTTTCCCCTTTTGCTCGGTGGTGGGCAGAGCGAACATCCGCATATCAAGATTTATAATAATTCAAGCGGCTGACACGCGAAACGCGATCAATCATCCCCTGGCTGGCGGATACGTTTCGCCATCCAGGGAAAATCGATGCGGCCACTACCCACCCCCGGAGCATTCGTAAATTCCGCCCACATCGGCACATGGATCCTGCAGCATGCTGTGCGTCGTTTTGTGTAGTTTGGTGCGTTGAGGCGCGCTACACGCGTGTTGGATGCAGTAAAACACACATTTGCAAATTAGCGGTTTGCGAAGGGCTGCCACCGCCGCCGCCGATGTACTCCTGCCGCCGCCGAGCAGCGAGTTGCGATGCTTGAACGACAAATGACATACGTATACAACAATGTGCAAGTGGTAGGAGTTTGTCGCCGAACTCAACGCATGCAACACGCAGCGCAAAGTAGGCAACTCATTATGCGCGTGAACGCACGTTGTTGTATGCAGCCAGTGGTGCACTGTTGCATAGTTGCTGGTATAAGCCAAACGATGACGCATCAATATTTGTCCCAGCAGCCGCTGATAGATTACATCTTGTAATCAAATTAGTGGATTACCAAACAAAACACGTTCCATCGTGAATTATCTACTCGTCGTGTATATGTGAACTGCATGTAGCGCCATCTGCAGTGCAATTAACCACCTTTCTCACGTTCTAAAATAGTTATTTCGCTATGCGCATTAAACTTTTATTCACATTTGACTTAAATGCTAACCTAACCAGCACGCTGCAGGTTTATGGATCACAGCGCCATCTGTAGTGCAATAAAACAAACGCATTTGATACTCACGCAATTTTAATTCCCAACGTGGAATTGGTCTCCTTTCAAAGGCGATTGCCTTGAGCTTTTGAGATTTGGATGATTTTCCGCGTGGTGATGAAATCACCCCCCTGGGGGTTATTATATTCGGCATAAATTAGGCGTGAAATGAAGATGTAGTTGACGTTAAGCGCAAATATTAATGCCGGCGCAATTTATTATTAAAATGTGTGGCGGCGCGCGAGCGCGGCGAGTGTCAGCCGCAGCGCGTCGACGGGGCGGCGAAGGCGGCAGCAGGACGGCGGGAGACGTATAACTTTCGTTTCGCGTCTTTCGCAGGACTTTGTACTTCCACGCTGTGGCGCCCTGCAAATTGCGAAAATCGAGGTTCGGGCCGCCAACTAGAAAATGGAAAATGGAAAATAAAATTTTATCCCCACCTCACACACAAACAACGCCCAAACTCACCGCCATATCTGAGTTATTAACATAGAAGCACATCAAATTTTTTTGTATATTTGGCGTTTGATGTTGTCACCATACCCGCCATAAAAATTTGTTGACATAACCTCGATTTGCGGCTAGTTTCATCGCGTTTTAAAATTTCGCCAGTATAATTTTGACTTTAAGCGTGTTTTAATGTCGCAATCATTTGCGAAATTTGAGTAATCCTGCAGCGAATGCAGGCCGTCCGCCACCCGCCCGCCGCCTATCGAGAGGTCTGAAAGTGGTGCACGTTGGCGGCACTTTGTGCAGATTTTGCTGGATTACGGTGCGCGTTTTAGGGTCATTTAGCAGGTTTCGAAACGGCGCAGTTTTATTGCGTTTTTACGGCAGGATTATAACATGAGCCGCCACGCCGCCGCCGGCGGCTCATACACTATACGACGAGGAGAACAATAAATTTTTATTTTCGTGCCGACTCTCGGGGAATGATTGCTGCATTGAGATGTGCCAACAATTTTTTTCACGCATTTCTTCCAAAACTAGATATGCCTAGAAATGAAATTCGACGGTGGAACAATTCATTATTTCTGACATGTTATGCCTTTGCATTGTCTACTGCTGGCCTGCGGAGCCTGCGGACCTGCGGCTTTTGTATATCTTGCGAGGTTTGCTGCTCGATTCCCAGCCAACACTGCGAAATTGTTTCCCAATTTCCCAATTTCGCGTGCTTTCCACTCATCATCTACGGGAACATGTGAACATGTGAGCAACCACAACAGCCAACCACCCCCAGCGAGGTCCCTCATCCCCAATACCGTTCCCCCCCCACCAATAATGCCTAGTCACAATGGGCCCGCCGCTTCGATACCCGGGGCCGACGCATCGATCATACACGTAAACTTGTGCTCCGATATAACTTCGCAAAACGATAATGAAGCGGCCATCCAAAACGGATCGGATTACCGGAAACGGTTTTCGCTCCGCACCGGAGCGCATATCCTGTTGCCCGTTATACAGTCGCACACAATCCACCATGAAACGCCTATACATAAAGTTATGCATTGCCTAGCGCTAGTTCAATACGCGAGTGTCGCGTTGAGGTTAGTCATGAGTTGAGGTTATGTTGGGTATTCCCACCTCGTCTCACATTGCAATCGAGCGGCGGCGTCGGGCGTGCATAAATGATTGCATTTTTATGCCATGTAACTCGTTCGCGGCCAGAATCCACCCTCACTGGAGTCCGATAGAGGATAGAGGAGAGATACAGGACTATTGTGTTTCTGTAGAGATGTATGCAATGATGTAGAGCTGGGGATGGGACGGGGCGTCTGTTTACCTTTTATACAACGCCGATGTGTCACATAAATCATGTGAATACATCCAACGGGAAGAGTAATCCGAATGACATTGGAGGCATTGAACAAAGATAAGTGTGGTGCTTCCATCAGGGACAGACAAATACCTATAATCATGTTTGCTTCCAGTTATTCGATACAAAACAAAAATTGTTGATGCTTATCATCAAATTACTATTAATTCATCATACAGAGCACTGATATTTGAACAAAGAACGAACATTAATATTGAATGAAAACTGGAGATATCAACAAAAATATGTGTTTGGCAAAGATGGGGATTGCAAAAATGCAACCCGGTCTTTGTGGGAATTAGTTTCTCCTGTAGTAAATTGACTCTTTTATCACTTGAAATCTGAGAACGCTCATTTTGCAGTTGAACTTTTATGAATTCCAAATCGAGAATTGAAATAAATCCCGAAACTTGCGAGCGTACACGCGATTTAGCGCGTTTTGCGAAGACTGGCGAAGACTTTAACATGAGCTTCGGTGCACGTCGTGCTGAAGAGGATTTGATCGATGTGGCATTACTCTAATGGGCTATGACGAATAACTCATTTTGAACTCATGCTAAACTCACTGCAAACTTCCCTTGCCTTATCTTTAACACATTTTTCTATTCGACGGGTGATTAAAGTAAGTGCGTATTTTTATGTTGCAGCTGGCACGAGAGAAGGCAACTCCTCGCCAAAGTATCCGGTGATCGTCTTCATCCACGGCGAGAGCTACGAATGGAATTCGGGCAATCCGTACGACGGTAGCGTGCTGGCGAGCTATGGTGGCGTCGTCGTCGTCACCGTCAACTACCGCCTCGGCATACTAGGTGAGAATCTTGGCGATGGCAGGACATCGGAGGCTATATTAGATCTTAATGGCCACGGCGAGCAAAGTGCCGCAAGCGCGGCACGAGCGCCCGACACGTCGCGAAGCGCGATAGAGTAAATAGTTCCAAGCAGGTCCCCCCCTAATGAGAGCTTTAATTAAAAGCCTGCTTAATTTAATCACCTCGACGACTAGACAACACATTACCATAGTTTCTAATTTTTGACGAGGAAACATCTTTAACGACAAAATGAGACAGTTTGTACTATAGTACTTTCAAACCTTAACGTCCCGGCTTAAAATAAACACAGAAACGCCAGTTTGATCTAATTTTTAAAAGGCAATTTTTATAGCAACCAAAAGCCAAGAACAATTCTTGATTTTTAGAATCGACTAGTTACATTAAAGGTTATCTCTCAGCGAATATTTATCCAGTCTGAGTCATTCAAGTTTTGTTTGAAAGAGGAATTATATAGGGTTAAGGATTTGCAGTTCGCGATTATTCGCAGAAATGTGGCGACTTCGCATTTTGTAGCTAAAAAAAATAAGTCTCTCTATTTTAAAAGTTTCTTCCTGTTTTGGTAGCGAACTCCGAGGATTTTTCCAGTTTGTGATACTGGAGTTCGTTGTCATTGGCAGGTCCGCATCTGGCTTCGCAGTGTTGTTTAAAGAGTTTAGCTAAAAATCTAATAGATTCTGCTTGGTCGCCGCACTCTCGGCCCACGTAATACCCGTACAACGTAAATAAAGGATTGCAACTCGCATTGTACATACCCAGAACTCAATTTTGCAGTTACTGGCTTACAATGCACAGCTTAGTCCCCGCAGTCTACAAATATACGCAGAATTTTAAATAGAAACTGCTGCCTAGGGCTTAAAATATTTTTTTGCCCACTTGTATGATTACCTTTAAAACTGAAGAATTCCAAGAACGAAACTCTTGTTGGGCATTATTCGAAGTGTTTTACTTGGAATCAAGCATTAATGAATGCAACTTCTAAAAAGATTGTGGTTCTTTTATAGAATTACCATGAGGCATTTCTACAATAATGGCCTTGCATCAAAATCAAAACCTGTAATCATGCTTGTCTTGCATGGTGTATCACTATTTCCAACTAAGAACCATTAACAATTAACATCGTCGCATCCTTATTATTCAACAGTAAGCAACAGTAATCAGGTGTGCGAAATAATCAGTTTACAGCCCTTGTTGTGCAATATACAATACCATTCATTTCTTCAGACCCGCTTCCTCCTGGGCGGTCCTTCCTGTTGGCTCCCTGTGTCTTGGCGTGTGCCAAAAACGGATAGTTTAAAATAAGGGCGCCCGGTGTTTGTAAACTCGGAAATTACTCAAGTTTTCCCGGCATTTACTCTTCGCCGAGTTCCGTGGGCGCCCCTGCTCAGCTGCAGCGCCGGAATGGTTTACATCAGCGCCGCGAAGGAGCAGGGACCATTGGAGCCAGGGGATGGCCTCATCCTGCGGCCCCTCGGGCACGCTTGGCTTACTTTTGGCATCGCAGCTGCATCGCCCGCAGAGCCTCGCCATCGGAGGCCAAAACTATCTAAGTGCAATAATAATCCATTTATTTAACATATGAGTTTCGCCTTCCGGGCAGTCCCTGACCCGAAAAGAAAGCGATAAATTATATCACGTAAATAACGAGCGTGCAAAACCGCCAAAACAAAAACAAACATTTCCGCTACCAATAAAACAATACCATGAATAAGGAAGCACAAAAAATAAAATTCCCCCCTGACCTCCTCCCTACCCACCCGCAAACAAAAGAGCAATAATTTATGCCGATTCCTCTTATTCTGCGTGCAATGCGCGTGGAAAATATTAAGTTGTTCAGGTAGTTAACCCAGATCCGCGGAGGTTACTGCCGGGCTGCGAATCGTTGGAAATTCCATCATTCTTGGATATTTATTAATATTCATTGCAATCGTCTGTTATTTATGAGTTTGTGCTTCGCATCGTTCGCATCGTTTCGCGCCGGAATCGCCAGCCATTGCTGCTCATCTTCCCTCTTTTTTTTTCTGCTGACGTGGAGTCTTGAGCGCTGGGGAAAATCGAAAATCGAATCCATTTGTTTTTTGTGTCTTGCCTGGGCAACACGAGAAGAAGTTGCGCTAACGAAAGAACAAATGCTTCCACAAAAAAATTGAGACTCCAAGGCAGGAAAATATAATATTGAGGGGAGATTTATTCAGTATTACTTCCGGCTAGGTTACAAACTGGAACACCTCCCAAAAATGCAAAAATGCATAAAAAATATATCATCCTAGGAATCTACCCAATGCTAATGTAAAGAAAAGTTTAATATTTAAATAAATACTACATTCTACAATGAAATTAAAAGTCTTCAAAATATTTCCTTTTGAACCTTTTTTTGCTGAGTGTTTGTTGTTATATCTTGTATGGCATTCTTTTGTTTCTTTTATATTCTTTATGTGTGTTTATCTTCTTTATCCTTTTATTATTCGGCATGTTTCCATTTTGCTAGGCACCCTTCTCGCAAAGTGCGCAAAGAAAGTCATGTCCTGAGTCACTCCAGATTTTCGCGCAGAATGGAATAAAAACACATGAAGAAAAAAAAAGGCCGACAGAGAGACATCTCGCAAGAAGCCGAAGGAGTTCCGCAGAAGGATGACACGAGGCGGTTAGGCAACACATGACAAACTCGAAACAAATGTAATATGATCGCAGAAGAATGCTGAAATTCCGGTTGATTTAAATTGCTAGCCGTTTTTTTCCTCTTCCACTTGGTGATGCTTTTCTCTTTTCGCTTATTTTCCTCGGTTCATGATGTATTTCTAAAGGGGACGGAGTCTGTTTGTTATGCAAAGGAAGGCTTTCCGCACACTCAAGACAATATTTCATGCCAGAAAGACATACATTGCTTCAAAAATATTGAGCCAAGAGGGCATTGAAATTAGCGTGGAATCATTTGAAAATATTTTCCTTTCATTTTTACGCTCCGGGGCGACTATTTATTTATGTTATAGGCTTCACTTGTGCGGAAAAGAAATGATTCGTGTGTTGATTTCGAAGGCGTTGATTTCGAACGCAACGAGGTGTGAACGTGAAGCGTTGGACCCCGACAAGATATATCGCACACGTTCCAGCCATTCGTTTTTCTTCTTCTTTACCTTTTCACCCCTCATCGGCACATCGCCACAGTGCGGCAATAACCAGCTAAGAGCCACGTAACCACAGGCTTTCAATTATGTTTTATGAGTGTTTCCCTTTTCAAAGCTCGTCCCTTCTGTGCTCGATGTTCACATTCCCTTGAAGTTGAAAACTCGAAGATATGGAAAGTCTGAACACACTGTATGCGAAATCACCAGTCGACATCGTCGTTGCTGGGCATGGATATCGTTCTTGGCCTGGTCCAGCCCATGTTGGACGGCTGGGTGATAAGTGGGCAGGTGCGGCGGAGTAGTTGCTGGCCCTGATGGGGGCGGCGAATTATTTGCGTCCGATAAACTTGTCGCTGTGGGAGTCCAGCGCGTCAACTCCGCTGAGCCGGCGTGTTTGTCGTCATCTAACATTACCATTTACAGCGCGCCCTTCCCCTCCCCCCAGCTAAATTACGAACGTGCAATCGGAGATTCGGCAATAAGGTTACCTTAATTTGCATATTACGAGCGCTTCATTTCCGCCCAGGCGAATAACTTTCAACGCTGCGAATCAGAAAACCCGACTCGCGTTGCTTTCTTTGGGTGATGCTGTGGAATCTTCGCATTTCACTTTCAAAGACTTTCTAATGTGACAACAAGTTGATACAGCCTAGTAACAACAGCCCAGTTGTTGTCACTTTTGAAATCAACAGGAACTACAACAGTAATAACAACAGTTATAACAATAGTGATATTAACAGTCATAATACAGCCACTACAACAGTGGCAATAACAGTGGTAATAACATTAAGAAGAACAGTGACTACAGCAGCGGCAAAAACAGTAAGAACAACAGTTACAACACCAGTGGCTACATCAGTGGCATTAGCAGGAAAAACAACAGTGACAGGAACAGTGACTACAACAGTGGAAAGAACAGGAAGAACACCAGTAATAGCAACAGTGAAAACAACAGTGACTACAATAGTGGCAATACCAGGAAGAACACCAGTAATAGCAACGGTGACAACAACAGTGACTACAACAGTGGCAATAACAGGAAGAACACCAATAATAGCAACGGTGATACAAACAGTGACTATAATTATGGTAAAATCAGTAAGAACAACAAGTGACTACAACAGTGACAAAAATAGTAAGAATAACAGTGACAACAACAGTGACTACAACAGTGGAAATAACAGGAAGAACTCTAGCAATAGCAGCGCTGACAACAGCAGTAACTTCAACAGTGGCAAAAACTGTAAGAACAACTGTGACAACAACAATAAAAACATCAATAATGGCAAACAGTGACAACATCAGTGAGTACAGTGTGCATTAACAGCAGAGATAACAAGAGTGACTACAACAGTTGTAATAATAGTAAAAACAACAGTGACTTCAACAGTGGCAAAAATAGTAAAAACAACAGTGACAACAACAGTAACTACAACAGTGGCAATAAAAGGAAGAACACCAGTAATAACAACGATGACAACAACAGTAATCACAACAATGGCAAAAACAGTAAGAACAACAGTGACTACAACAGTGACAGTAACAGTAAAAACAACAATGGTACAACAGTGACCACAACAGTGACAACAACAGTGATATAACATTGACTACAATGGTGACAACAACAGTGATATAACAGTGACTACAATGGTGACAACAACAGTGATGACAACAGTGACTACAACCGTAACTCTGTGACACGAACTGTTATAGGAACAGCTATCCATGTAAAACATAACCACAACTAAACCTCATCTCTTTATAAACTTAAATCTTCATTATCTTAACAAAGATTTAAAAAATGTGTTCTTTAATTTGATTCGCTTCATTGTACATAGATTGTAGTTTGTTATTATAGTCGAGAGCTTTGTTAAACTCAACACTCTACCCTTCCAGCCCCACCTTCTGACAGCTCTGGGCACAGCCGCTCCGAAAACTCCCAAGTCGTGGCTGACGGAGGCGCGGAGGTGAATTGCAAGTTCTGTGTGTCTGCTTGCTGTTCGCCGCGTCGAAAACTGCTTTGAGAGTCAAATTTTCTTCCATCCCCCCGCACCCATCTCATCCAGCGCCGCCTCCTGATGCCGCTTTCCTATCCTTTCCTCCTTCGGAGCGCTCGAAACTTACGTTTATGATGTTGATGTTGTTGTCGTTGTGGCGTTGTGTCACCCTTTTGTTCCGGCTGCAGGGAGCAATCTATTGATGCACTCCAGTCTCCCGCCTCTCAGCGCGACTTTGGCTTTACGGCGAACTTTGTGTCGAAACTTTATATCGACCAAAACTGCGACGCCCTGTGGGCTGGGAGACAATGAGCAATAACATTTTAAAGCCGTTCAAAATAATCTTCTCAGATCCAGCTAGCATGTTCATTATGCTTTTTGCGATTATATCAAGTTTAGCGGTGGGAGTGTTTTTCTCCCTAGGAAAAGAAAATTTTAAAAAATTGGCATGTGACCGCGGGTATCTCACCACACGAGGGTTCGTTGTGGTTTAGATGGTTAGTTGTGGAATGCAAAAGAGAATTTGCTTTTCTTCTATTTACATTTCCATTTTCCGTTTTCATTTCCAAGCCCGTTTGCCATTCCCATTTCCAGCGAAGAGCGACTTTTCGCATGCGTTTTTTTTTTGCAATTTTTTTGCTCGCTTTTGTGTGTTTTGGTTTTTCCGGTTAAGCAGTGCAAGCCGGCGTTTTATAGCAACGAGAAATTTTCCGCTTCTTGGCGCCGTTGCGCCCTCTCGCTTTCCCTTCGAGAGCAAAAGTAAACCCAACCTGAACCGACTTTATGCACGCATACTGGGAACGAAGAACTAGGTTTTCCCTGCTGGTCATATATAAAATTGAATTTAGTCCGGGTCCATCTGAACCAAGGGTGTCATCCACGTGAAGAATAGACCCTGTGGGTACTTACCACTTATATTTTTTTTCCTCTACTTATTCTATTTTCCTCGCACCGGTTCAACTAGGATTACACGATTTTTATACGAACGCTGGTTGAAGTTCGAATCCTTGGAATCTTCTCTGTCCTAAACTCCCACAGATCTTGGACGAGCGCATTTTCAGAGTTTTTTCACGTACATCCAATATCTTTCAAATCCAACTGATTCTACATCATGCGCCCGGACGCTACCATTCACCCTTTCAGTATATCATTTCTATTCCGGGTTGGCGGGCATCTTTAAAGACCATTTCAATTTTTCTCACATTCGTACAATCACTTTTTGCACAGATAATTCGATTCCAACGCCAGGCGGAAACAAATTACAAGCATTCTCAATTCGCTTCCGCATTCTACTCACAATTCATCCTCTGTCAAAGTCTAAATTCTAAATTTAGATCATGACACAAGATCATAAGACAATTTCTCTTGCAACGAACAGAAATTAATAGCATCATTAGTTCAAACAAACAAAATCTCTTTCGCTGCTGAAACACAAACGCGAGGGAAATTAAAATAAATTATACAAATAATAAATACCTGCGTTTAGCGGTGGGGTCTCCCCTTCTCTCCTTCTCCCCTTCTCCCCATGATTTTCCCTCGCTTAGCGGCGGGCGTTCCATTGTGACAGGCAGACACGCAAGACGCGTCGAGGAAAAAGCGTGATGCATGAAAACCTCGAAAAAAATTTTCAGGCCTGCCCCACACGGTAGCGGCGGCGGCGGCGAGGAAAAACCCGCGCCGGCACGTAAATCATTTTTTGCCAGCCGCCCCCGCAGAAGGAAAAGAAGAGATTTATAACGAAAAAGACCTAAAATGCCTCATTACGTTTTCGGCGCGTCTTTTCGGGTCCGGGGGTCTTGGTTAAGGATTTCCTCCCCGCCGCCATTATATTCCGCCACCAACATACACACGCACCCCAGCACCTGGTATAAAAATCATGTTGTAAGCAGCGTTATCCTCGCTAACAGTGTAAACACATAGGTGGGGGCGCCGTTGAAAACCACATCCTTGAGAGACGATTTTTTCGCTCGCAATGTCGAGGGGGTTGTTTTTCTTTGCTGGCTGCAGGAGTGCGCACTGCGCACTGATGATGAAGGAGGGGTGTACGGAGTGTAAGCTTTAGATATTCTTCATACCTATTGCGAAGACAGGTGCGTGCTGAATCTGAATCTGAAGGCGCATAAAAATGAAGAGCCTCCGAAAAACGGAAGACATTGAACACAGCCATTTTGTACAAAGATGATTAATGTTGATGCCGATGTGTGCATAACCTCAGGGACATAAATTAACAAGATGTTGCTGTCAAAAGCTCTTTAGTTTAGTCAACATTTCTTGTTAGAGGGGGGGAGATGAATGAATGCACGGAAAACTCAGCGATTCCCGCTAAACAATATCCATTCTTATTTGCTATTATCACACTCTCATACTGTGGAATCAGCTTCGTGCTCCCCTCCCAGTCATCTTCGTCTGCTTTGAACTGCAGCACCGAGCAGGAAGGAGTTTAAAGCTCAAGCATAAACTCGAACTCAAGGATTCCTTACTCTTTGTCGAGACATTATTATCTCTATTCGTTTTGTGTCCCCATCTCGACAAAGTAAAATGTGCAAGTTTTGCTTGCGTCTATAGATCCTTTCTTTCCTTCGCCCCCTCTGTATTAAGGGAACATATTGAACAGCGAATTGCGATCCCACGATGCGTCAAGCACTCTAAGATAAGACGTCCCACAGAAATTCATAAATTACTGAATATAAAACGGAATGCACCGTTTATGCGAGCAAACAAGTAAAAATATAATTTTACATCTCTGCGATAACATAACCTCAATTATGCACCTTGCGGGTGGGTTGATTCAATTCATAAACGTTTTGCGCTTGCGTAGATTCACATCTTTTATTAGCCACTCGGAAGCAACGGGCGCGCCGCGTAATATTTTTTTAATGAAATTCTTTTAGTTTGCGTTTTATTTCCCACTACAACCACAAGCCGCGCGGAAATTCCGCCTCTCGCTGCGTGTCGAATGAAAAATTAACTCAGCTCGGTGTATACCTGTATGCCAAATCCGGGCAGGGCGCAGGTAACATGCACGCGCGTCAAATTGAATTAAATTCTCGAGCACTGCGAAATATGAACGACGGTCAAACAAAATACACGCGCATAGACTACAACCGGAAACACAGAACCACACAGTGTACCATAATGTATATTTTATTTTAATAAAAATGGTTCGGCATAAAAATACGCTAAATGTTAAGTAATTTTTGTATAAGCATGTTATTTTAGGGGTGGTTAAATAATTGGAAGTAATGACGCTATTCGAAATTCCATCATTGGCTTGGTGAGGTTTTCACTTTGGTGCATTTTACGATACGTTTTGCGTTTGCAACATGTCCTTTTCTTTTATATTTGCGCGTTTGCATCCTTTGTCTTCGTTTGGTTTTTTTTTTGTCGAAGGGTTAGAGGCGCTCGTGGTTTTACTATCGGCAACACTCGTCGGCGCTCTTCCGCCCAGCTGGGCCGCTGCGCAATTGCAATCTTGCCATCCGACAATCAAGAATCGCGAAATTGCATCCAAGCGCTGCCGAAAACATCCAACTATGAGCGAGGAAAACTCCAGCGAAGCAATAAAGTAATATGTGCGCGACGAGCGAACACGGGAAAAACACCGCGGGTTATTTTTACGCTTCCGCATCGGTTCGCAGCATTTCCACAATTTCCACATCCCCAACTTTAACATCTAACCTAATCCACACATATCACCCACTGCATTCGAGGGCGTTTTTCGCGAGGCGGCCAACATGCGAAGAGCTTCAAATCGCCCTAAATCAGTTTGGTGAATAGTTGCTTTAGTTCAATTTAGCCAAAAACTTAATTCCGAAAGAGGCGACACCGCCGCGCCGCATCGTCTCTTACTTTCCCGCACAGGACTCGGCGCAGAAAAACTTTCTAAATTAAATTCCTTCGTCGCGCAGTTCTTCCAATCGTCGCCACAGCTTGTGGCGAAGGCGCCGGGCGCACAACGCCTGACCCGGACACGTGTACTTTATGTAGCAGTCCCTGACAAGCCCAAGTCCTTTCTTCAATTAGAAGCATCGCTCGTCGATCTTGAGTTACTAGCCAATATACAGGCGCGTGAAAAATAAAACACTCAAAACATCCAAAACAATATCTTTAAAAATCATACGGAAGCATTAAGAATTTGTAATTCACTTAGAAGGCAGCTTCAACTACATTTTTCCAATTTTGTGATATTATATAGGTTTCGAGGCTTTGAAGTGGGTTTTGTATAAGTCATCAGCCTGTATGTAGCTGTTTTTATCCCACTTGACGCGCGAGAAGGCTCTGCTGCCTCCGTAGGAAGCGAAATTGAAAGCAAGCAAAAAGCTCGAGATGCCCTCATCCTCGAAGCTAATTTTATCAATTAACTTAATCTTCGTCCGGCTAAATCTCAGATCTCAGCCAATCGGGGATATATTTTCATCCAATGGTCATTGTGCTTCCACCAATCAAAATTCATTCTGCATGATTTTTACATAATCAAAATTAAATGCTGTAATGCTATGTAATACCGTCGGGTATAATATCTCTATTATGTATAAACTCGTGCGGAATCTTTACCCTGAAAATTTAAATCCTTAATTTCCTAAACTTTTGCCAACAATAATAAGATAATGTAAGATTATATAAGTTCGGTGTGTTTTTGGCTACCTGGCTCGGCGGCGGTGAGCGGAAAGGCTCTGGATTTGCCAAACGCGAACTTTTCCAAACAACTAAATTAGAACTCTCCGAAAACTGGTTCGAGCGAAAGTCGGCCGGGGAGATTCACTTGGATTTGCCTTTCCTCGCTGCTTTTACCAACAACACTCCACAATCTTCGCCATGGTAGAGTAGAGGTTTGTGTGGCGCCCGGCTTTGAATCCAAGTTAGGCCCATAACCTACGTAGGCAACACAAATTACACATGCACGCGCCCCCAAAATTATATTTAAAAATGTGCAGATTGCGTTGACATATATGTAAATGCAATTACGTAATGATGTTGGGTGCTGTGCTATGTATTGTATTGCGTCGTGACGTCTCACTTTTAATCTTAACTCGTGCCGCCGTCGTCGCCGTCGCCGCCGATGGCGTGGCAAAAGAAAACGGAATACTTAACTGCTTGGCTGGCGCAAAACGAAGAACGGAACAACAGAAGCCGTTCCATGTTGCTTGTAGAGAGCACGTACATGTTTAATTCTTTTAATGTCGACGCCGAGACGAGCCTCGACACAAATTCTATTTGCGATACATAATTTAGGCGTCTAATGCGCTCGGATTTTATTTATGTCGCGCTTTGACGCCTAATCATGTTTGTGCAGAATTGAATTTTTTTGCTATACGAAAATTGTCTTCACAGTCTGTTACTTTTTTGTTGTTAAAAATTTTATCGATCAATTTTGCGGCCGTTAAAATAAAGTTCTATTCAGGGTGGACAGAAGGTGGTGTCCTTCCTTAGAAGGAGTGACTCTTCGACATTATTGAATAATTGATTGAAGAAGTACAACGCCGATATCTCTACGTACAGCTGTATCAACGATTGAGCGACTTTGGCTTTATTGTGCTTCAGAATCGGTGATCGGTAGAAAAACAACTCA
Organism: Geostiba sp. GC000077; assembly: GCA_030264215.1. Classification (NCBI taxonomy): domain Eukaryota; kingdom Metazoa; phylum Arthropoda; class Insecta; order Coleoptera; family Staphylinidae; genus Geostiba; species Geostiba sp. GC000077. Next base: position 200 of record JARJDQ010007762.1, on the reverse strand, counting down.
AAATGCAGGAAAAGAAGAGGCGATATTTGCAGCAGTATATAGGATTCAACTCGGAGCAGTTGTGAATTGCCAGGGAATTGAAGATTACAAGTCATAAGAGACTGTTCTGGCAGTTTTGCACGACGAAGATCTCCTTCCTCGCCATTACACGATAATATATAAGTGCAACCTTGTTGATCGAGCGCATCGGTCGTTATTTT
>JARJDQ010007745.1:0-10411 GCA_030264215.1 Geostiba sp. GC000077 | reverse complement strand
TTTAATTTTTATATACTTTTGTTCTTATTTATAATATAATGTTATTATCATCTTTGATAATAACAATTATGATCAATAATGAATTAATTCATAATTTAATATTTATATTTTATTTTAAAAGTTCAAATAGATTCTTTCAGTGTCAACATTAGCATATAATGAATTATTTTCTTTATGTCCTCACGTTGGTTTACCGTTGGTTTTTGTTTTACTTTTAGCCTTGTTTGCATTCATCTAATACGTAGTGAGTTTCGAATTGGCTAGAGAGATTCTAATAACAACGGTTTCAATGTAATGCGACCGAAATTATAGAACAATAATTAAGTACAATCGCTATGTCACTGTAAATGTGAGGTACGAACACATTTCGCAAATCGCTTTGCGATGCACGGCATTAAAGATTTGTTAGAAAGCTTTCAAAGCCTATATGTTACAATAGTACGGCCCCAAAGCGGTTTAAAATATTTGACATGCAAGCGTCAAAGATGCAATGATGCGGGAATCGTGTGCAGTGCATCGCAAAGTCACACTTTCTATTTAACCAGGGTTTCATTAAACATAATAGAAAATTAATCGCAGTAGCTTAAGGAATAATTAATTCATTACTTCAACAAGTTCGGGTTCGGTATATCAACGTATTTCATGAATAAGTTTTGCAAATATTGCAGTACATTGTAGTTCCATACAGACTTGACAACTTACTTAGTGTTGGTACGATATCAGAGAGAATCTTTCTTACTTGATCGCAATTATATTATTAATCGAATAGCAAACTTAAAAACTATCCAGAAACAAATAAATCTATTTTTCAGCTGCTAACAGAAATACTGTATGAATTTAATGATAATTTAAGATTTAAATATATCGAACTCAAATTTGATTGTCTTTTGTATTTGTAAGTAAAATTTTAAGTTACAAAATGATTACGTTCTGAAAACTTTTCTGGGTGAAATCAATTTAAATTACAAGGAATATATTGAGATCAACCACACCGGCGCATCCACGACGAATGCTTCGTTTATCGTTTCACAATCAGCTTGCTCCAATAAGTTGTTTAATGTCACTATAAATTCTAAACTTTTTATTGATGTTGCTAATCAGTGCATTCGTCTAATGTTAAAATGTAATCTATATGCTTATTTACCGTTGGTTTTTGGTTAAGTTTGTTCCATTAAACTTTGAAATAGTAATTGAAAGTTATTATCATTCGGTATTCTTAACAGCTTCCAAACAATTGAATTAATAGAAAATTTCCTATGCGGCAGGCATAGCGCCATCGCCATATTGTTAAGCTTAGCTAAAACAATTTCGTAAATTTGTTTATGATTAACCAATATATTACAATGTATTATTTAATATCACGTATCAAGTTGAATTATATCAAACGCATTTGTTTAGTTTGTGTGTTTTGGTTATCATCTTCATTTTTTTACATAATTATAATTACTAAGTATCTATTAGTTGTATCAATGGTTTATCGTCTTACAACATTGTGAATAGTACGTCTTCAATGTTAATTTGCAAGTACAGCAGTACATAATTCATTGTTGTTAGTTATTTACAAACTGGGTAAGAGCGTGTTCGAACATTATGACTTCCATTTTGAGTGGACATAGCAACAAAGCCTCAAAACGGTTTATTTGGATTGTTGACTTAGTGTTGATGAATCAACAAGCAGTTTGTGCATAATTTTGCAATCCTTGTCATGCGCTTCCTTAGAGTAAATCATTACATTGTGCTTAATTTAATGTACCAAATAAGGTAGTTATGTCGAAAATTCAATTATTGAATTTCATTACTCGAAAATGTTTGCATAGTGCACAATTCTTCTTATCTTATACAATTTTATGTACAAATTTACAAAGGCCTTACACATTAATTTCACTTATAGCAAATTAGTACAAACCGTCAAAATAAGTGAGTAATAAAAATCCATCGTTTATTCCCAAATCAATCCAATATATTTAAAAATTAATTTAATAATTGTTTTATCGTCGTTTATAAATTTCCAATCTCCTATTCAGTTTCGATACGTTTTCAAAGAGCCATAGAGACATAGTATGCTTTATATAAATTTGAAATATGAAATGATCAGACATTTCGCATGTTTGTTTCATATAACACCACTGACACTTGAAGAAACTATCCCTTTCTCGTAGAATTAAAAGTAAAATTTTATAGGCACCCACATAATTCAAAGTTTCAATTGTTTATTAAATTTCCAATGTCACATTCAACAACTCAAGACTGAGGTTGATTCGCTCTGAAGCGCGTTTACAATGCATGAATACAATCGATTTATATTTTAACTAGTGGTATTACTGACTTATGCCGATTTGAAAACACTTTGTAAATCGTTCTAGCTCAATTTGAATCGGTGTATCTCATATTGCATTTGCCCAACAACATAGTTTAAATTTAAATGGCATTTTAAAGCTTTAATTGTTTTTCCTATGAATAAAAATTTTGGGAGAGTCTCGTGATGTCTTGATGATGCGATTTGCGCACGCTTTCACCATCGCAATTCCACAAATGTCCATTTTGATTGATTATTATATAAATAAGTTTTTTTTTATGTATTTAGATATTAAAATTGAGCTATTACTCAAAATATGGCACCATACTGGTCATTTTTGAAATATGTTATATTCATTTACATGTTTTATGCATTTTGTCTGAATAATTTCGCATGTATATATGTATATAAAGGTATAATCGTAACGCTTTAGTACAATCTCGTCAATTTTATGCGGATCACAATTACGGAATATCCCATTGAAGCGTCGGGGCCCACCTCGAACATATTTGCGAGGGTGATAACGTAACGAACGAAAGCAACGTTTAGTCATAGTCTCTGTTCGAATGGCCTCTTGAAAACTCATGCTCCTCAAAGTCCATGTCGGCGAAGCGCTCCAGCAGCTCCTTGCGATAGTTGCGCCCCTCCTGGCGGTAGACCTGGCGGCGGTCCTCGTACCGCAACGGCCTGCCGCCGTCGTCGTACCGCCCGCCGCGCTCGTACCGCTCCTCGGCGCGCATGCGCTCGACACGCTCATCGTACCGTCCGCCGCGCGCCGACGTCGACTCCCGCTCGTCGCGGAACTCCTTCGGCAGCTGCGGCTTGTAGTAAGCGTCTACTGGATCTCTGAGGTCGTCGTGAATCTCCTCTTCAATGGGCTGCTCCGTAGAAAGCCTCCACTAGATGGGATTAAGACATCGTCGCGAGGAGCCGCGGTGGCTCGGGTACTCCTCCTCCCTGGTGGCGCGATGGTCACGCGGCGGCCGCTCCAGGGTGCGGTCGTTGGATGGGCCGCGGTCGCGGTCTCTGTACTCGTCGCTGAGGTGCATGTCGCGATACTCGCGCTCCGCATAATCGTCGTACTCGCGGTCGCGCTCCAGGCGAGGCCGGCTGCGATTGTGGCCGGTGTGAAATGTCGGAGCTGCGAAAATAACACACATCAGTACACCTTCTTCTTCCACAACACCCCGCGGAGTGTAAGCTGAGATAAAATCACTTACGTTGGATTGACCGTTAAATTATACTAAACAAACTGCAAGTTTTCTGAGACAACCCAGTAGTTTACTCAAAATCAAAAGAATAACCACGCGTTCAACGCAACAAAAAATTTTAATTTCGTTTACTTACACAAATAATTATAGGCTATATAAATAAAATCTGCAATTTCTACATTTGGAAAGTTGCTGTCAAGCGTAACTTTTATCGTCTCGGTTTGGCCAAACTATGAATTGAGCAAACAAGTCGGTAGATCCGGCACGCCAGACTTTACCAGGACTCGGTCCTACTAGTCCTTTACAATTTGTCACAACGAAAGAGTTTGTAAACAGCGTGCGACGTGCCCAAATAAACCAAATTCATTCATATGTGCCGGTGCAAGAAGTTGAATTGTAAATTGCAGTAGAATTATGTCAATAAGCAGAAAGCGTTGGTCAATCCAAGAAAAAAGAAAAGTAAATCAGAAAATATATCGTGCACAAATGCCTCACCAAAAAGGTTAATAATCAAAATACGTAAAACTGTTATTTAAAAAAGAAATTAAATTCATAAATAACCTGAATCAAATGTCTGACACTGGACAATACGCCGAATAAACTATACACAAATGGCTAAGTTATCAAGTAACAAATCGTTCGATTTCCTATTTAGTTAATTGTGATTAAGATTATAATTAATGAACGGCCGTAATCGGTGTCATTGAGCCAGAAAAATCTGAAAAAACCGAAAGATGAAAAAATGATTTCCCAGAACATAACTCAATACAATGATATGTAATTTCAAAATAAGTCTTGGTTATATTCAATTCGCTTTATTAATCTAGCAAAAACCATTGGATTTGTTAATTGGGTCAGTTATAATTAATATATTATTTTGCATGTTATTATTCAGCGTGATCTGTGAAGAACAGCGCTTCAAAACTTCAAGCATATAAGTAATTGGTCATTACACGTACAAGAAATATTTAACGTTCACATTTATTATGTTTTATTTATATGAATACATTATGCTACTCTTAGGTTTCCGGTATTAAACTGTTCTTCCCCACCCTTGGTCATACTAAATCTAATGTATTTGGTCCCTTGTCTTATTGTGAGTGAGATTGAATTGATCAAAATCTGAGATTTGGTGCATGTCTAATGGACCATTTTGCATGAACGCATATTAATAAATATTGAAAGAACGAAACCATAACAAGAGCATGCAGTAATAATTGTTCATATCAAAGTAGACGTGATTCAAAGAAGGAAATCAACAATGAAATGTGTTAGTATGTTTTAAAAATGTGTAAAATTATAAGAAAGATAGTGATTCTAGCGAATCTACAGAATCCCAACTTTGCAATCCGATATATTTAACACCTGGTCGACTACCTCTAGAGTCATGCGCATATCCCCCATAAACTTCATGGTGGGCTGCAAAGAAGAATTAGTCATTTTATGTGTTAGTAAATGCAGTGATTAATACGATTAGTGAATGTGCGAAAAAAAACGGTGATGGTGAGGAGATAAAGTGATTAGATGAGAAAACGTGCGCCTTTTACCGTGTTAAGCATGGACTTTTGATGTGATGTGATTCATGTGATGTGTTGCGATAGAAAACTGCTATAGTTGCAGGACAAAGGGCTCACCTGGTAAAGTTGGTCTTCCAGGTTCACCACTCGGCGAGGCTTGGGGACTGCTTCCGATTGGTCTTGGCACCGTCGCCACGGTTTCCGGATGCGTCGCTCTCCAATAAGCCTACAATGTTTTCGTCCAAGAGTTGAGAACTACATCAAGAGTGGGGAATAGAGATTACTTGCCTCCAAGTACTCAGCTATGTGCTCACAGGCGTCCTCGAGCTGGTTCTCGTCCAGTATAACGTCAAACATTTCCGGCGGACATTGTGAGAGCTTCTCGGACGCCACCATCTGCACGTTCAAGTGTCGCGCTTGGCTCTTACCGCGCGACTTGATCAATCGTTGCAGCACCTTAGGGCTAGTGATTTTTAAGTAGACTATAGTGGGTGCCAATGAGGTTTTTGCTAGTTGCGAAGGATGATTAATGGTATCACAATCAAGGACGACGAGTTGGAGGGTGCGCGCCAGTTCGAATATCCTCTCGATTTCGTTCTGAACTTCCGCGAGGCACGTCGAGCGCGTGTTCGAGCGCTCCATGATGGCGCGCTTAGATGGATTATTTAGTAACGACCGTTTCGCTAATGATATATCCGCCATTACTCTGGTTATTATTATCCTAAAACAGGCGAAACATGCAATGAACTCACACGACAATGCTGCGCCTGGAATGAGGTCAAACAACAGCGGCACTTACTTTCCTTCGAATCTATGCTTAAGAAAATCGAAGAGGGCTTTCTGCATCATATCCGTCACTTCGTAGCCCTTCAGCGACGGGCCGACCAGGACGACGGGGCGCATCGACGGCACGACATCGTAGGGTGCGGTGGTTTCTTGCTTTTTGAAGAACGGCTTCTTTTTTTCTTTTGCCGGAGGTGTGGTGAGAGATTTACCGGATCGTGTATTGCCAACGGAATCCGATTCATCCCCTAAAGTGAATAACCTCATAAATATAAACCTATACCGGCGTTATAGTGCAACACTCAAAAGCGCATAAAACCAGCAAGCAACTGTACACACTACACTCCAGCTGGGCATGCAAACAAAACTTCATGCAAGAAGAAACTAATAGTTTCGTAAATATATCTAATTCTATGCGCTAATTGCCTAGGTAACTAATTTAAATTGTGTAGATATTTTTCATAGAGGTATCATTTCTGGGATGTTTGGCAGTCATGGATGCTCAAGGATCTGTGGGACTCCATAAATACTTATCACGACTTTCGTTATTTTAGTTCAAGTCTGCAAATATCGAAATAATCAAACCAAGTGGACTCAAACCAAAAATATCTGAAATATCCTGAATGCAACGCAAACGCACGAAAGGAAACATTGGTTAAACGTTCAAACAAAGAAAGAACGGAAAATAACGAAAATGAAAATCACTGAATGTGATTACCACATTGATAAACATCCAAGTTTATGCCACGTATGCCAGAATTACTTCCAGCAATTACGTGCGCATAAACGTTATTTACATCGACATCGATATATACAAAAAACACAAAAATACACGTAGTAAGAACGAAATAGAAAAAAACGAAAATCGCAAATCTCAGAAAAAAAATCATAAAAAGTCAACGCAATGAAAACATAAAGAAAACCATCAGTGGGTTAACCACCACGACAAAGAAAACACCAAAAAACGTTTAATATAATAAATATTTATTTCCACGGAACTTAGAGTCAGTGGACAGGACATACCGGGCGTAGGAGGGGTGCTACCTCTGGAAACATCGTTACCAGGAGCCCCAATGTTCGACGTGGAGCTGGTCGCCTTGCTGGCGTAGAGTTTCGTGCGCGTTTGCGAAGTCTGCTGCAGTCGGAGGTTCTCCAGCTTCACAGGCGACGGGATGAAGCCTACGTCGGAGCCCTCCTTCACCAGCCGGCCTATCCACCAGTTGTTGTCGTATTTTTCCTACAAAGATTGTGTTAAACACCGGGGATGTTGGGAAGAATGAATAGAATGACGCAAGTAATTGTTTTGAGGGCAGGGGGCTAATCAAATGACGAGAAGGTGGTTGAACATTTTAGACATACCTTAATATGAAGAAAATCTCTAATATCGAAAGAAATCGCGTAGCCATGTACGGGTGAATCATCGTCGACTGATCCATCATACGCCACATTTGTGCGGACTGCAAATGCTACCGGCTTCGTCTGGAACACATAAATTTTGCAATTTTAGTTTCATGTAGGTAAGAATAATCCTACGTCTACCCAATCACGGTTGTCAGACTGTCTTTAATCCGGATTATTCCTAGTATTCTGTACTAGCGCAAACGTACTAGAGTAAAGTATACCTGTATACAAACTTCTCTGAACTTTAGACGCTTTATTCTGTGTTATGTACGATAAAAACAATAAAAAGCAGACATATATATTTAAATATGTCCGGTTCTATTAGGCATTCTATTCTAATCACGTGACATTGAGGTTAGAGTTTACCAAAGATGACTTCAGAATTGGCATGATCTGAGGAGTTTTAGATCATTCTAATGGGACGAAAGGATATTTGGGAAACAAACAATATTTCGTCAAATTGCAATGGTCTAACTCTTCAGATCTCTTCAGATCATTCTAATTCTGAAGTCACCTCTTGTTTATCATCCACGACTCTAACCTACAATGACGTCACGTTTGAAAACCTCATTGGATTCGCGACCATTGGATCAACAACCAACATGCTAACCACAGAGGTTTACTTCGTTTTACTTTAAATAGGTCATTATGTTTAGAAGCATTCCCCATGAATACTTTATTATATTATAGGTTTATATTGAACGGTCTTGGCATAAACGAAGATAGCTTTACTTGCTAGAATGTAACGAAACATACTTCGCGATACAAATGTTGAACGCCTTTAAAGGCGCTAGACAACATGTTCGGTAAATCCTTGCAATAACATATCTGTAAGATATTCCATGTCGGCATGTCGGTACCTACGTTGCTTATTGATTAATTTCGTACTGTAATATTATAGTGAGGGTGTACGCGTGATATGATGCCACAATTGGAACACATGCAGCCCATGCCACATCACTCCACCAGCAAATACTGAGTTAGTATGTTAGGTGGTGGTTCGCACGTAGTCGGGACCTCGGGAATCATTCCCCTCAAAACCGCGCGTGTAAATATTGGTATTGCTTCGATCATATCGCTCATATTTGCACACAATTTTCTCATGTATCATTGTAAATACTTCTAACGATGATCGTCCCATATCGAATTGTAAAATTACCTTTTAACGCTTGCAAACAATACGAGTGAATTTTAACTTTAACATGAAGATGCATAGAAAGCCGACTAAACTTTATTTAAGAATGTGAAAAAATTATGGGTTCCGCACAACCGGCACAACATCCGTCTAACTACAGATTGAGCTATTTTTTATCGCGTAAATATTTAGTTGGTTCTATATTGAGTTCCTGCTTTCTGCACGTTTCATTATTTGTTAGTTCAGGTCCATGCCGAATTATCCTTTGGCATGTGCAATTCACCTGGGATATTAAGTTTACTTGGCCAATACTAGAAACCTATGATTTATAGCAATAACAATGCTTGCTGCACATTCACGTCGCAATAAGTTGCAAGATTTAGTCCAATTTTATCGCCGGCAAAAACTCTTAAAGGCTTACAAATACGTGATGTGAATGTATTTATTCTTAGTCTGACTGCTTGCATACACATTGCAACGACAATAAATTCGGTGTACTTGGCCTCGTTTGCAAAAGAAAAATTGCATTGTATACTTGTGAAATCGTGAAAATCTTGCTTGTAAATACATTATTCTTATTTATATCAACACACCGATGATGACGACCGCTGGAGATTATGAAAGCTCATTTCTGAGCAATAAACACAAAGTGCTATGCAAATCACATCGCAGTGTTTACGAAAACACGTGAAAATCGCCCCGATTTAGCACATTTTGTTTATGCTACTCTCCTTTCAAAGTCAATGAGTATGTCCAGCGTGTTGAAAGCTATGACTGGATGGGATTTTTATTTCGCGTAAAAATAGAAAGGATAAACTCACTCTCGCCTTCTCAAGCTGACTAAGTGCCTGGCGTTCCTTCTCCCGGCGGAGGGTCTCCTTTTCCTCGTCCAGCGACAGGTCCGATGAAGGCTGTGAGTAGTTAGAATCAGCTGAGCCCTGAAACCACAAAAAATGCATTAGCATCTGAAAGAATAGGCCAATACGGTCGATTGGAAGGCTTGGTGTTTAAATCCTAGATGTAAATATCGGCTAAATCCAAATATATTCCAAACGAGTGCAATATTGTTTAAACAAATGCTAGAACTAGAGGTGTGTGGAACTGTGGAGATTTAAAGTCCTATAAACTCCTAATAGGTATGCTTTGATGATTTTACTTTATGAGATGAATTTTGACTAGTATGAATGATGAATATTGACTGAATGATGTCTGATAATAATTTATGAATGTCCTCCTAGCCAATCTGTTCTGCGTGCCAAATTCATGCTTTAAAGTTTAAAGAACATGCTCAATAGACTTAAATGACATATCTAGGAACACACATGAAAGGCACATGATTATCTATACAAGGGGTCTTCATAAATGCCCGAACACCATGTGACCAAAATTTAGCTGTTAAGATTTGACCACCACGGGCATTTGTGGAGACGCGTTACATACCATGCTTTTCATCTTATCTAATAGCGAGTATACAGTGCTTTTCATTTATCCCCGAACATAGGCCAATGCATTGCCCATAAGAAACTGCAGGTCCATGTTTCCAAGTAAATGAAAGTCCGAAAGCAAACGCGTATACGTACGCGGAGCAGAAAAAGAAAACACCAAAAACTCCAAGAACAGATTTGGTGATTGCTCCCAAACCACTGGGACGATTTGAATTTCCTCTTCGGATACATGTTGCTAAAAATAATCCACCCCGTAAACTGTTTTTGCGCGACCGCCAGACGCCGCCGTTCAACCCCGCCAGTTTATTCCCGTTTTCTCCAAAACGATGCTCCTGAGGGCAATGTGGAAGACGGCAAAACCCGCCAAAAAGTATGCTCTATCATTATGCAAATTTTCAACCCTGTACCTTTCCGCGTTTCCAAAATTCCTCAATTTCCAACATTATAAACTGTACTTTCTCACCCAGTGTACGGAAAGGCGAAAAGCTATAGGGTTGAACATTTCCCCAATAATAGAGCATACTTTTTGACGGGTTTTGCCGTCATCTGCATTTCCCTCGGGAGCATCGTTCGGGAGAAAACAGCAATAAACTGGTAGCGAGGATCGGCGCCCTCTCGCGGCC
>JARJDQ010007740.1:0-10317 GCA_030264215.1 Geostiba sp. GC000077 | reverse complement strand
GCTATTTAAAAGAAAACTGACTTCGCAGAAGTGTTCGACTTTTACAACAGATGTTGTGCAACGAAAAATAATGTTGTTATTATGCATATTTGTAACTTAAAAATTGAAAATTTGAAGACCCAGTGAGGCCAAACGAAGATTTGCTCAGCGTTTTGATATTCGGATTATCGTTTTCCTTTCTCTGACATAAACTACAAAGTTACCTGGCATTTTTCCGCTAATTTTAGTCCACCCTGTATATTGTTGATTTACTAGTTATGATTCCTAGCCCTAGGTTTCTTTGGAAATATCCACTTTTCTCAGAAACGCTTCGCCCGTTTTGCAATCTGGTTTTTGCAAACCAAACTGTTTACTTGACGCAAAACTCGAAGCTACAGAGCGCACAAAACATCATCCTTGATTCGACACTAAACAATGCCAAGTTTGTTTACTGCTGACTGGCATTCATCTAATTATACTCAATTCTGTTCCCAGCAGTAGCCAGTTCGCAATATTTAGGTGTTCAGCTGAAAAAAAGGAAGCTCAAGCAGTGTCTGCTTCCACTCAACAATTGCAAATACTAAATATTTTGATACTCGGGCGCTGAATTACGATTCCGCTTTTGTTTGCAAACGCAAATTGCAAAAATATAACATGGAGGCTTCGCCCTTACCGTTTTCAAGCTGGTCCCGACTCGTACGCGCGCCCGTACATGCCTCCGCGATGATTCAACCGTCCTCGTCCTCGGCGTAATCGTAGTATCACAAAAGAAATCCCCCTGACGTAACCCACCCCGTCGAATGCGAATTCCGGGGGCCAACACACAAAAAGTTGCCACTTGCAAGTTACAACCGAACTGAACGCACAACAATGTAACCGAGCACACAGACAAGACACACGCGCCGCGGAGCAGCAACACTGGGCACTCTGCGTTGGCTTTTGGGGTCGACAACACCGACGGCGCAGCGCCAAGAAAATGCACTTCGCACTGCGCTTTCGCGCTTTGCCTCTCGGTAGCGGCGTGGAGTTTGCTCTTCGCCGGGCGCGATCTCTCTGTAACACTCTGTACTCGTGCCTTCTGCGCCGCCACACGGTAATTAGCCGGTGCGAGTGTCCGATGTGGATGGCGCATCCATCAAGAGCTCTCTGCTGGACTCTTCCTGGGAGTCTCCTCCGTCGGCGCGCTCAATGCACACGGCGCACACTGCCACTGCGGTCGCGGCGTCGCCTGCACGGACCGCACATTACACACCGATTCCACACACACGGAGCGCGGAGCGGCACCCCCGGGATCAGCAGTTCGCGTCGCCGATGCCCGTGCGCGCTCTCAGCATAACAACAATGCAGAATAAATAAAAGTGTCACGCATTGTTGCTGCGGCGCTCGCGTTTGCCTGCCGTCGCTGTCGGCCTCGTTGCGCCGGGCGGTGGGGGAGGCGACGGAGGCGCTTTATTTGTTTTTACTTCAAAGGAAATTCGGTGGCCGCACGGCGCGCGGCGTAATGATAGATACCGTTCATGCCGTTCATGCGTTCATAGGTATGGCATTGGGCGCAATCGCCGCAATCGCACACAGGCCGTCGCACATCACACAGTCGCACACATAAGCATGCATCTGTCAGCTGTCAGTGTCAGAAATATTCGCCACACACCAGTGTTGCCAACCTCGTGCTAGGAATCTACTCAACTTTCAAAATTATGAATTTCCAAGTTTAATCACATTGAGCTCAAAAAGTAATGATTATTATTATTTATAAAAATGTACATTTTCTAAATTAACATTCTAGTATGAATATACTTCTGTGTGTAAAATATATTAAAAAAGAACATTTAAAACAAAATTTATTCAATTTCAATACACCTATCGCCATCTATCTGAGAACATCACAACTTTGTAGCATAAATATAAAGCGCGCAAAATTCAAAATAAGTGAGCTACGATGTCGTGATGTCGGTCGACTTTCCCCGTTTCCACTTTCCACACACTTCATGGCACAATAAATACCCTTGCATATAACAGCATTTAGTATGGTCTTGGTCGCTAGATTTGTTGTGCTTTATTATTCTCTCAATATAACTTTGTATAATTCTTACATCATTTTCGTAAATTTGGATTAAAAATATAAGCGAAAGTTCAATTCTGCACGATCGTACTTTGCACATGCGATAAAACCGTGAAAGTTAACGGACTCAACGGCCAATATCAATGTCTTCTTGATCTCAGTACTGAAGTGACCTAAATATATTGTAAAGTAGCTTATAGCTTAAACATCCACATACGCTGCATTTGTGCTCTGCGTTTTGTTTCCAAACTTTATTTAGTCACACAGAAACTCGCAGTAGTGCAACAAGCAACAAGTACGCGGGTGACAATCACCGAACCAAAACGTACACGTACCTAAACAACATTCATTTGCGATTATTGCCTCCTAACTCATATCATCAATATCTAACAAACTAATTGAGTGTAGTGTGGATTTTCGCTTCATTATTTCTCTATTCTATTGTTTGCATTCAGTCAATCAATCTCAATGCGAGAGATACACGACCTGTTGTGTTTGATAAGATAATAGGTGGACTTCCAGTGATCTCCACAGGTATGTTGTTTTATTATCCGGTAGGCAATACTTTAGAATAAACGTGTTTTTATTTTAAATCTTGGTGATTAAATTCAATTTTTTTGTTAGTTTGGAGTAGTTGAAAGTTTGTCAAAAATTCCACGAATATTTGAAAATGGGAAATGCATGGACGGAAAGTTATGGCGAAAGGCACTTCATGGGATATGATTTAGAAAAGTTAAATCGCGATCAGTGCTACTTAACAATATCTAATAACGATTATGATCAGTTATATTTATATGCAAAGTACGATGAATGTGTCAAGGTAAGAATATTTTTGCAATACATTTTAAACTTTAAAGCAGAAATCAAAGAAAAAATGTTTTAGTGTCCGTTCACGTTCCGAGAAATTGTTTATAAAAATTCACTCAACCCAATAATATTAAATACGAAGTTCCCACAACATTATAGACTTCTCACAGAAAAATTAGATGTATCGTTGGAAAATGCGCATGCCAGTGTTGTTGGACCAACGAAATTCGGTTACGATTATTCGGAATTTGGCATTTACAAAGCGGAGTTTGCTAATAACACGCATTATTTCAAAACTTTGAAAGAACCAGTTGATATTTATCTTCGTAAGTACTATAGCCTCTTTATTTGATTCAAAGTATAATAATAACAAGAAAAATAAAATTTTCAGCCATTTTGACTGTAATCCTCATCTATTTATGCCTGTTTTCTTTGATTCCAATTGGAAGATTCTTATGGAAACATTTAAAGTTTGAACGTTTGGACTTGCCTTCCATATCAAAAACTAAAACTACAAATAAAAATACAAAACGGGTTCAATCCCTAGATACTTTTAGAGGGTATGTATACCGTATACCCCGTAAACCGTATACCTAAGGTTATTGAACTTTAATGGACTTCAACATAATTTTTGTATCTGTTCTGTTTTGTAGAATAAGTATAGTGCTGATGATTTTCGTAAATTACGGTCACGGAGGCTATGCATTTCTGGAGCACGCAATTTGGAATGGTCTCTATGTTGGTGACCTGGTGTTTCCATCGTTTTTGTGGATAATGGGCGTTTGTATACCAATTTCAGTCAAATCACACTTTAGCAGAGAAAATGCGCTGCGTTCGGACGCAATTAAAAACATTACAAAGGTGTGTGCATTTGTCAACAGCTATTAGGCAATTATTGCATTACTTTTAATTTTCAGAGGTCAATAAAACTATTTCTCCTGGGATTATTTCTTGGTTCTGGACCATATTTAAAAACACTTCGCATTTTCGGAGTTTTGCAACGCTTTGCAATTTCGTATTTCGTCGTCGCAACGTTGAACATTCTAACGCACCAAAAACTATCAACTTTGTATGAAGAAACCAAAAGTTACAAAAAGCACATAGTAGACCTCATCAAATTAAGAATCCAATGGGTTATTATGTTGCTGATTGTTGCTCTGCATTGTTTGCTGACATTTTGTTTAGAAGTACCAAACTGTCCAACGTATGTTAAATTTACAGTTCATAAATAATTAATCAGTAAAAGCTGGCTTTTTAATACTATTTGAATTCTTTTAGTGGCTATTTAGGCCCTGGAGGACTACATGAAAACAAAGCCTATGAAAATTGTACTGGTGGAGCTGCTGGGTACATAGATGAAGTCATTTTGGGAAAACATATTTATCATTACGCGTATATTACACAAATATACAAGGCAAAACCCCTTGATCCCGAAGGAATACTAGGTAATAAACGTGGTTATGTTTTATGTTCGTATAAGTTATGATTTATAATTGTTTACATTACAGGATGTCTGACAACAATATTTCAAGTGTTCCTCGGCGTGCAAGCGGGAATGATCATTGTCCTTTACAAATGTCACAAACAGAGACTGATCAGATGGATATTCTGGGGGCTAATCACTGGCTTAATCGGCGCTCTTTTATGTAACTTCTCAAAAGAGAATGGTGTGATTCCACTCAATAAGAATCTCTGGTAAAGTTACCTCAAGATAATTATAAGGCTCGATTTCCAGTTAGCTTTTAAATGCGACTTTTTTGCGTTTTCTTGGGTAAATGTCAGAATTCAACCAATCACGTGCCAGAATTTGAAAAAAGGCGCAAAAAAGCTGCGTTTAAAAGCGAACTGGAAAGGCCACCTTAAGGCTCAGTTACAGTCCGCTTTTAAAAGCTGCTTTTTTGCATTTTTTGGGGTAAATGTCAGAATTCAACCAATCACGTGCCAGAATTTGTTTTTTTACCCCAAAAAAAAAAACGCAAAAAAAACAGCTTTTAAAAGCGGACTGTAACTGAGCCTTTATGCAGTTCGCAACTTATTTTCATTGTTTGTTTTTTCTAGGTCGCTGTCATTTGTTTTGGTGACATCTTGTTTCGCCTATGTGTTGCTTTCCATGTGCTACATAATCATCGATGCTTTGAAGATATGGACTGGAAAACCTTTCCTCTTCGCCGGAATGAATGCGATTCTAATGTACGTTGGACACAATATGACTTACGGAAATTACTTCCCGCTTCATTGGTACCTGTCGGTGGAAAACGCAAGCCCAACACACTTTATCACGCTGCTCGAGAATGTGTGGGCGACTTCGATCTGGGTGCTCGTCGCTTATTATCTTATGAAGATTAAGTTCTTTTGGACTTTGTAGAACAAAAATAAGCAAAAAACAAAAAAAATGTTTCTATAATATTATCTATCATAGTCGTGTAGGTATATTTTTTATTTTATCTATTCATTTATAAACAATAACAATTCTTTAAGCTTTTGAGTAACAATATAATACACAACTCGGCTGCCTTATTCACCCAGATGTAAATGCATGGCAAATGAGGTAATTACACATGAGTTTTACGAGAGTGCTTCTTGTAGCAGAAAATTACTTGTTTATGGCTGCACCGACCCTGGAATGTTCCAGAGGATTGAACGCTGTTACATTGCGGATTTTACCTTCGACGTTTTCGGTGTAAATATCGGCGGATAAATGGTTCAAGGGGATTTCTTTATCGCCCTTTGCCCGTTTTGTTGCTTCGTCCACAGCTGTACGGATTTCAACTTCAATTTTCTGCAAAAGAAAAATGCGTTCATCAAGTTACGTTTTTTTCTTTGTGCTCTAAGCAAATAATGAGAATACCTTCAATTCTTCAGCAGTTGCCAAACTGGTAGACAGCAACTTCTCTTTGAACGATGTAATCGGATCTCTGGTTTGGCGTACTTCTTGAATTTCATCGCGCGTGCGATAGCTAGTGCCTGGATCAGACATTGAATGTCCAGAATATCTGCAATCAGTAATCAGGTTTTAAAAATGGACGAAATAGAAGTAAACACAATCATATATCATTTCTAGCGAGGCTTCAACGCTTCAAGCATTCAAAACTGTTTGCATGTGTGTTCGCACGATTTGACTATGATCCAGTTTGAATTTTATGAGGAAAATTTGCACACAGTTTTTCTAGTGTAGAGTCTGTTCGATGAGGAGAGGCACTCATATTACCATGGTGACCATGTTATTTATATGGACACAGCACTCTTTTCAAACGCCTCCCTTCATGAATATGCTATAGTACGCAGATGGAGTTTGATTTTGAAAGTAATTGGTCGGGTAATTAAAAAAAAAATACGATTTTCTAAAATAAGGCATCGTGTTGGCATCGTGATCGTGATATTATTGTAGGTTATAGTCGTGAAACCCAAAAAAGGTCTGCATGGCTGTTCGCTCGATCTGACTACGATCCAGTTTGAATTTTAAGAGGAAAATGTGCACACAGCTTTTCTAGTGTAGTAAGCAGGTTGAGTTTGATTTTGAAAGTAATTGGTCTGGTAATTACAAGGAAATTAAGATTTTCTAAAATAAGGCATTGTGATATTATTGAAGGTTAGAGTCGTGGTACCCAAAGAATTGTGACGTCATTCTAATGCACTAATGTGACAATTTGACGAAACGTTTTTTGCTTCGCAAATTTTAATATTCTTTACCTGTACGTGGCCGTTTCAAGCACAATAGGACCCTTCCCAGTTGAGCAATGATTAACAGCGTATCTCGCAGCTTCCCGCACGGCTAAAACATCCATACCATCCACCCAAATACCAGGAATATAATCTCCTCGCGAGTAGAACGCCGTGCTCGCGGAAGAGCGGTCAGCGCTCGTTCCCATTCCATAGCCATTGTTTTCGCACACGAAAATGGCAGGAATATTCCACAACTTTGCAATATTGTAGGCTTCAAATACTTGTCCTTGGTTAGACGCACCATCGCCATACAGAGACACGCAAACACCGTCAATGCCTTGATATTTTAACCCTAGTGCAATACCAACACCAAGTGGCACCTAGTAAAGAAAAATATTTGGTACTTTTAATGTTAGCAATCAAATTTCATGGCCAAAATTGAAATAAAACGGAAAACTTACCTGTGCACCAACAATACCATTGCCACCATAAAAATTGTTGCAATACATGTGCATTGAGCCTCCTTTACCCATGGCACAACCACTTTCCCTGCCAGTAAGCTCAGAAAGCACCTCCAAAATAGATGCACCCATGAGATGTGTCCATCCATGTGCTCTGTATGCAGTAATGACACAATCAGTTGGCCTCAAAGCTGCCTTAATCCCAACTGCAACAGCCTCCTGTCCTGAGTACAAATGGCAAAAGCCTCTGATAATTTTCTCCTTATACAAATTTCCTGCAGAAGTCTCCATCCTTCTAATAGTATGCATTTGCTTGTACATTGTGAGTGCATCCTCTCGGTTGAGAGTTGCCTTGGTGGCAGGTCCATCGTCAAGTTTATGTAATCTAAATGGCTAAAACCATGTCATACTCACTTTAATACATCTCTACATAATCTTCACCTAACTTACTTTTGTTTCAAAGTTTGCTTCAGTAGCATAATTGTTCTTGTTCACATTGAGCAGGCCAAGTGCCTTCTGCAAAATGAGAAATACAATGATTAAGTCCATGACACATAATAAGTGTATTTATTTACTTTAAATTCTTTCAAATCAAATGAAATTGGACGCTTTCCAGTCGCTTTATTGCCCGTGAATTGCTTGAAATGGTTAGCAGTTTATTTATTATGCCATGTATGAGGTGTAGAGAGTAGTTAGTATAAATTGTTGATTGATATGTTGATATGCAGTACGCACTAGGTACATTGACTACATTGACTTACTTGTGTTGAGGCAACACGTTTGCACAGGTGTTTAGCATAGCTGGGCAGCATTTTGACGAGTTTATTTAATCGGAGGTACGGTGGTTTGTTGGCAAAAATATGGAGAAACAATCCGCGTTATTCAAGAGGTCATTTGCTTTGCCCTTGTGTCGTTTGTGTTGAAACTGAAACGAAACGACGAATCGGCTGATCACCGAGTGAGGAGTGACTAAATGAAAACCGTGTAGTGCGGGGACCACGCACCACGGAGTTGTACACTTGCTTCACTTGCTTGCTAGGTCTGTGCAAACGTGTGCGTGTACCCTGCGTGCTACTGTAGTGCTACTGTAATGTAAAAATTGAATAGGTAAAAGAATAAACTTAGTATTGTCTTATTAAGAAAATAGATACAAATGCAAATGCAAAGCAAAGGTGCAAACATCGTTTAAATCTGAGTTCTGATTTGTCGTTTTCAGAAGTTTTTCCCACGGTTTTTCCATTCACCTGTTAATCTAGTCTCGAGTATAGTCAAATACTCGTTCCTAATATAACATAAAAAGAGATTCCCTTCATGTCTTGTCTTTATTGAAAATGATAAGTGATCATTGCTGATGTTCATTGTTTGATAGTTGCTAAATTTTTATTGTCTACAAAATTAAAAAAATCCCAGTATACAGAGCAATCCTAAATGATTGCTGCAGTTGAATTTCGCGCGTGATTTCTGTTGCGGGGTATCCGGTGAATTCATCGCCAACAGTTCATCGTAATACAATTCATCGCCACGACAATTCATCGCCAAAACAATTCATCATCGCACACACTGTAAATCAACCCCCTGTTAATCAACCCCCTGGTTTATCAACCTGTACATAGTATAGTGTATAGTTCGTATAGTTAATGCAAGACTTTATTGAATTTCACATTTTCAGTTTTATTTTGCTTCTGCTGGTTTTACTAGTGAACTAGTTAACTAGTAGATACCAAAGATAGATACTACCTTGTTACTCATGTACAGGATCTTCATAAGTGCCACGCTTATCACTAAATCAAATTTTGAATTTTGCTTTCAAGAAATTTAAAACAATCAAGGCATAACATTTAAACAGCTGTTTTACAAACTGTAAGCTGTAACCAATTGGCCAAATACCCAAGGTCGCCAACCTAAGGAGAAACAAGAAAAAAATATTTATCACATCACGTGGTAATCGTGCATTTATGAAGACTCTGTATTAAGCTAGCAATTTTTGAAATGCGACAATTCCAATGCCGCGTTATCCCCAACTCGCACTCAAGTTGTAAATGTATAAGTTGTTGACGTTGTTCATGCGTTGTTCACGATGAATATAAACTTGAATGTATGCACATTCACGAACTTATGACGTCTTGCAAGTTTATATGTTTTTTAATGTGTAGAAAAGTGCGGGCTTGCTTGGTGAATAGCCAAAACTGAACGAAATTCGTTACATATAACGATACTTAAATTCGGTTCTTATCACCTGGCAATTTCGTACTTTAAGACTTACCTTAACATAAAGAAAATAAAAATATCACTGACACGTGACACCCCATGTTAACACCCGCAAACACACGGTAAAAATTACAAATTACAAATAATGGTAATCTTTATTAACATTCGATGAGCAACAAACATTAATTCACAAATGTTTGAACACAAGAGAAATTACTTAACAGAAACACCAATACTTATTTAAAATCAGTTTGCAACAACTGAACATGGTGTTTAAGTTTCGTGTCCTTGCATATCAAATTATAACATTTTATAATTTTCTCAGATAACGATTCAGATTCTCATCAATCGCATTATACCTACCTACCGAGCCATCAAAAATTATTGAAACCATTTGAAGATCCCGGATAATTTCTATGTTTACCTCCTCGGAAGTCAAAATTATGGTGCGATATTTAAATTGCTTCAATCATTTTTGATGTCTCGGTACCTTATAAAATACAACGTTTTGGAATTGTCTTTAGCTGCATGTTGCAATCATTCTTCATTCTTGGTACAAACATAGAAATATTTAATCTTTAGTGGCACTTTCTGAGGTATTTTCATTCTTTGTATTTGTATCTTCTTTGGCATCATCTACAGCTTCAGCATTTAACTGAAGAGCTTCTTCATTTTGTAAATGTTCATTGGTCCCTTCCACACTGGTTCCATTTAGTGTAGGTTTCTCTACATCAACTGAATTAAGTGGTTGTTCCTCCGGCAGTGTCTTTTCTTTCCTACGAATAGAAACAATGTTTAGAAATGGTTAAATAACAAAACAGGGCGACAAGGGGTATTTTTGTAAATAAATAAAAATAAATGTTTTACGGAAGAACAGCATTAGTATGCTCGACTAATACTTCGTCTGGAAGTCGTGCATTTGCAAGTCTGAAAAGGCGTTAAAATTTGTATTAGATTGATATTAAATATCAACAAATAACACGCCGTGAACCACTGTTAAAAAAATCAGTATTAAAAACAGATTATTATGATTTATGGCATGGGGATGCAAGTATTAGACAAATTTTGTTTAGCCACTGATGAATTCTAAAACTGAAACCATTTCAGAATGAATCTGAACTCTGCTGAACATTAAAC
>JARJDQ010007720.1:0-15162 GCA_030264215.1 Geostiba sp. GC000077 | reverse complement strand
CTTTGATGACCTCGTGTAACCAAACGAAGAGAGTTACAACATTTTTGTATTAAGATTTTCTTCTTGAAATTCCCCAAAGAAGAATGCCACGTGTACAAAATCCGTTAATTTCTGGACACGCTGTATAGGAATGTTGTATTGAGCAGTTTCCAGACTTCCACGGGTTCCAACCACAGGTTAATGTGACATGTAATATGAGCATGTAGATGCACCCCAAAACGTTGTATAATAGCACCGTCAGACCATCAGACATGATATTCAAATTACCGTAGTGGTGGTGCTGTGGAACTGATCACTTGCATCGCATGACGAGATTATCACGACCGAGCTTGATTATAATTATACGTTCTGTCGCCGATTAAATGAGATTAGCACCGATTGTGTCTGTCACAAACTCACAGGTCTCAGGTGAATTAGGACCATCCCCTCTGCAGTTCTCCACTCTCCTTCCAACTCCAACACCAACTCCCCACTAACATGGGCTTTTTGTGGTATACTCACCAACTACAGTGATCAACGCAGGTGGAGCAATCCGTTTCGCAGCAATATTCTCCGCCACGCAGGTGTAGTTTCCAGTATCCTGTGTCCGCGCCTGCCCGATGAGCAGATTCCCTTCCGTAGTGACGATCACCGACGTATCCGGCTGCAGTGGCTGCCCTCCCCGTAGCCAAGAAATGCTCGGTTTGGGCAATCCCTGCGGTGCCGCACACCGCAACTCCAACTGATGCCCCAATTCCACTTTCACCGAATCCGGATTCTCTTCGAACTGCTTCTTCAAATCTGTAAATTGAAACCACAACACAACGTAAATGGTAAATCGTAACATAATCCCAAGAGACATCCGATTCAGGGATAATCCTTTAATTTTTATTCCTTTTTTATTGGGCGAATGTGCAAAAGTTTGTGCGACCATGAGTTATTTATAACCATATTTTTTCGTGCCGGCACGTCGAATAGGATTATGTCTGGTCCTATTTGTACGGAGACCGATAAAATGGTCCAGTGCGTTCGGATGTTCGGAAAATGGAAAATCTGAATGCTGGACGCAGTAAATAATATCATGGCGGACAATGTCAAAAAAACGCAATTCCCACTTGGTCCCGATTGGATTTGTGCGATTTGCACAAAATGCAACAAACATTTTGCCCGCCGAGCGTCGTATTTGCAAATCGTGCCTTTCCATTGATTTCCACTCCTACATTTCAGTTTTCACATCCCTTCAGGCCTTCACGTCCCTTTCTGGGCATATCCATTAAGCGCTTAATTTTTAACACAATGTCGTAGGGGCTGTTTTTGTGCCTCGCCCCCGTATTCTTCTTACATTTGCATGCGTTGTGTTTAAATACCAGGCGGATCTTTTATTATGCATGTGCTTCTGAACAACTAAAAAGGCCGATAAAAGATGTTTTACGATATGTTTCGTGCTGCACGGCATACGGGTTGTAGCTGTGGCAACGCATTAAAAAGACGATTCAACACTCCTATGGCTAGGCCCTTTGTACCACTCACAATCACATGTAGTACATTTTAATAGCTCCGCTTCGGTTTTTATTTCATTTAAAAAATTAGTGCATTTACTTGAGAGTTTGTGACTTGGGTCAAATAATGAAGGCAGCAGTTTAAATGTGTTTAATTAAGACGACTCTGTATCATTAAAAGCTCTGGGTAATCGTGACGTTGCAGGTTTTGATAAATGTTATAAATAGAATTAGTTCAGTTAATCAAGCATCACATCATGCTCATTAAATTTTACTAATTATATACGCATGTATTTCTGCACTTCTGGGGGATATTTTTGCCACACGAAGGAAATTAGTCGCAGACTCGGTGCTACGTTTCTTAGTGGTTGTCACGCTTCGCCGACTCTTCTGAATCCTTTTGATATGTGCAGGGCATATTTTTAGATGCGGTTAAAATTTGTTTCCTTGCAATTTCAGCCTTGAAGCAGTTGCAGAAAAGAATCGCAAAAGAATCGATTTTAAACGTCTGTGAAGCCCTTTATGAAAACAGAACGTTTCAAGCGTTAGACAGTCCGAAGACAGGAAAATTGATTGTCGGAAGCTCGCGAACACAAACGAGGCGCAACGCACAACGTCTGAAAATACGTCGCTGGGAGAACGCCAGCCACGAAATAAAATCGCCGTATTAATGCAGCACGTGCGAGAAGAGAGCATTTGTTGCGCTCCCTGTGAGGGAAACAAATTTCGCCGCCCTCATTGAGAAAGCGCCGCGCCTCCGCAACGCGCTGTAGTAAAACAACAATACGACTACTTCCAGACCTATAGAGTATATACTCTAGTTTTGTAGTTTTTACGAGCAAAATTTCCAGCTCATTTCCTCTAGTGCAATAATAATTCATGACGACATTATGCATATAAAACTTCAACATACTATTATTATTAAAAAATTTCCAGTTGTTTGCATTTTTTAACATTTCCCCCCGTTTTCATCTCTTGGCAAATGGCATTATGCCAGTGCCCCCGGATAACGTGCATCCAATTTCGTGTTTAGTGTTTGCGGGCGCGTTGTTTATGACAATGCAAAACGCAGCGGGTTTTTACTCGGGCGTGTTTTTTTTACGCATCGGCGGCTCTCCTCCAACGCTCCAACATTTTACGAGTGTGCACCACTCCGTCATTTCGTTATAGTTTTGTCATAGTTTTGCAATGCGATGAAACATGCGCGCGGCAGGACAAAAGGACATTGTTTGCCGCTGAGCATGCAGATAAAACTATAAACCTTCCGAAGCAAAACTGCGTAAAAAGTGATATCAAAAAAGATGAATAAAAATGGGTACAACTATAAAAATGCTTGAGAGAAGTGCCATTCCATAAATAACAAGTATTTTTATTTCAAAACTCGAAATTCATTTTCTTTTTTCCAAATCGGTACCTAAGATTAGCTAAAATCGACATTAAAAGAAAAAATGTCTAGGCAGTAAAGTAAAACATAAGAGAATGAGATGAAGAAGATGATGATGATGAAGAAGATGAAGAAGACGAAGAAGAAGAAGTATCTTTCTTACCATCTAACATCGCGTGACCACGCAACGAAAGAAAGGAGGAGGAGGAATCGAAGAATAAACAAGAAGCGCGTTCGCCGAGCGCATTTTTTCTTCTCATTCGTTTGTTGCTCTTTTATTTTACTTTACTGCCTAGGCATTGAAAAGCTACTTTACTGCCTTGATACATAAATAACTAACCGGCAAGACAGGTAGCTTATCCAGGTTTCGGATACAAATAGGAAGCCATACCGCGTAATAACATGTCTTGCAAGAGAAACAACTGGGCAAAAAAAAATGTGAAAGGTAGAAATAAGCATGATATGATGTTGTAGTCAAAATTAGATGTCAGTTAGAGATTTATCTCTGTGAAGACTTCAAACAAATCTCATACGCACAATGTCCATCTGTGGAAGGAACGCACAATTACGGAAAAGATGACTCTTCAGCCGCATGCCGCTTGAAGAAGATTCTTATTATTTTTCCGCCGCTTCTTGCGGGTAATTCTAGGGACTCGGACGGGCTCTCGCCGCATCTCCGTTGGCTTTGTGCGCGGCGCGAGCATAAATAAACTATGCGTAAAGGATGATTTATGCTCCGGCGGGAGCTTAATTCGAGGCGTTTAATAATAATGAGCTTGCTGTAAACGAGCGTTCACCCAACGCGCGCCAACATGCGAGGAGGGTATTCCACGGTCCGCGCAGCGGTTACAAATTTTACCTTTTCCATTGCACCTTGACACAAACCAACATCCAACTAACATTGCATACAAAATTCGGCGCGCCGTGCAATTCATTTGTATAGTTAAACATTAACCACCTGCCATGTTTAATATTTATAATTCGTTAATTTATAACGATGCGTTATATCACTGTGAGCAAAGAGTTAATATTTTAAAGTAATGCACCTCGACGCAACGGGGTTGAGCAAACCACACCCACGGGGGTGATAAATTAAATTCGTGATACTTTTACTTAATGTAGAGTTTCTATAAATCATATAAGCTACCATCAGGTAGATGGCGCCACTTGTGTTTGTGGGCCATTCATGCGCCATTTAAAGCTTTTTAAGGTATATTCTCGCGGTAAATCTAGGTCATGATGTATACCTGTGCGCCGGGAGAAAAATGAAAAAAAATTTAAAAAGCTCTTTTAGCGCTTAAAATGTAATGCTGCGGCGTAAATGCGGTTTACGCTGTAATGCACAGTCGAGCAGAAAGCAGGATTCCCAAAACGGACAACGATGATGTCCTGATGTGCTTACCGTCGCGAGACACGTCTCATAATCTTCCACAATCTTCTTAGGATCGTAACGACACAACGCCACACAAGACACAACGGCAAGCCTCAACAACACCTAAGCAGAGCTTTTCACGCTTGAGCGAACTGAGCGGCAGAGAAAAATGCCAAGTTTTTGAATACTTATAGATTTATGAATTTCAGAATTTATAAAGCCATGAAATTTTCATTAAATGAGAATTATTGCTTCGGAAGTGTTTTGATAATGTTGGAAGGTTGGGAAGGTGTGGGAGTTGAGAGAAAATGGTTGGAAAAACGCTGGAAAATGGCAGGACCACACGGTAATAGCGGCTAATGCGTCTTGATTTATTATCGCGACCCACTTTTATCGCGATATGCATTTGCGTGGTGCTGCTATCGATTCGAGAAGCAGTGGCGAAAGCTCCCGAAAGCCGCCCAGCATAAAAGTGTAAAAGTGTAAGCCGATGTCGTCCCCAGCGCCGGCACACCGTGTCCCAAAAATTCCTAAACGAAAATCTAATAAGGATTATATTCTAAGCCGGGCGCTGGAGCTTTCATTTACTTTTTTTTTCATCTTTTTTTGCTCTCTCTCCAGTTGCCCGACTCTGGAAGCATAAGCTCAGCGTGTATATTTCACGCTGTATGATTATCAAAGTGTGGAAAAGTGTACAAGTTGCGCGGCTATAATCTAAAGATAAATTTATTCCTTTTACAGAACCGTCTTTAGCATCAGCACGCAATTTTATAAATTAATAATTTTGTGGATATTTAAAATACGGCTCTGTGCTATTAAAGTATTGAAGTGCTCATTGACAAGGGGGGTGACTTAAGTGCAGGGTGCAGGCCTTTCTGCCACATATTTTTCAGGGAATTCATAAAGTTTGAAATTAAATCGTCAAGCGTGTTAACAACAAGCCTGTGTGGCGTGCGGGAGGAAAATTATAATTTCCTTCAACTTCCCTACTCCCAACTTGTCGCCAGGACCTGACAAATCGTCAACAAAGCAGCGTAAAATGAAAAATTGCCGCTCAAGCACACAAAAAACTTTCGTGTTGTGCGCCCGAAAAGAAGCAACACAACAAAAAAAACGTAATTTCCTAGTGAAGATTATTTTTTGGAGCGCCTCAAAGGACGAAAGGACTACAAGGACGCTTGAGACACTCGAGTGTGCAGAATTACTATTAGGGTGAGCACGTACGAGCGGCACCCCCTGGAAGAAAACGCCGATATCAAGTGCGATTTTCGAACGTTTTCGAAACTAGTGGGATGTGTGATTCAAGAAAGCTAATAACGCCAGCAAACACGACATTTCCATGCTTTCAGTAGTATGCATGGAGTGAGTCACAAAATGTCAATATTTAGTCATTCCACGCAAACCGATGCCCGAACAAATCGAGGGCACTTTTAGTCCAGTTCAGTTTGTGTATGTGTTTTGTAACACAACACCCAGCGAACGGGGAAAATGTCATGGAAGAAGTCCCAAAAAAACGACGGCATTTGAAGGACAAACAAACTGCAAAAATCTATTAGCTGAGTCATAATCGCATAGTTTTGCAGATTTTCCCATCATCCGGAATTTACTAATGAAGTGATTCATCTACAGATCTACACATGGTTGAGTCACATATTTTTTATTCACTATAGGAAGACCTATAGTAATTTTTAAATTGATGAAACATTATTAAAATCGTTTTATAATAGTAGTAGTAGTAGTAGTAGTAGTACTACTAGTAGTAGACACCTTTTAAAATGAATTCTAAATATCTAAATATTTCTGTAAGAAGGAAACCTTGCTAATTCCAAACATAAAAAAAAGATATGACGTGTCTTCCTTATTTTGCGGGCTCTAAGATAAATTTTAATGCCCTAGGGAGGCAACTAAACAACAAGAAAGTACTTACTCTTTTTAACACTAGATGGCATCAGTAGAAATATTAGCGGAAATTTAAAGCAATTTTCCTTACCGCCTTAGTTGCATAAAATACTATATCTTTGAATGTTAACCGAATTGACCGAAAAATTGAACATTGCAGCCGAAGCATAAATTCGCCGAGATTTGCACATTGCACGAGTGCCACGCGTAAATCTCACCGGAATAAATCTATGCATGCTTGCACATATGCAGGCGAGTTTGAAATGTTTCAGATTCCAAAACGATGTTTGCGCTGCAAACCGTAATAATTTAGCCCCGCAACGCGCGAAATTTATGAGGCCACGATAAAACGCGAACCCCAGCTCCGCCGCGACGTAAGTCAGTCAACTTATAAGGCTTAGCTTAGCCCATAATGCGACGATACAAATTAATCCTGCAAGATCGCGACGTTGCCATCGCCTGCAAATGATGCGAGCAATGTAACATTTTCATTCCTCCACGGTAAGTATACATTTCCTAACATTTTTACAAATTGATTATTAGCATAGACCATAGGTCTGGTCTATGTTGCGCATATTTTGCGTTGGCGATGACACGACGATAACTTAATATTTCATCGGATTTATCGACGGCGGTGGCAGGAGAAGTAAGACATTGGAGTCTTGGAGATTGCAGATGACCTGGGCCGAAAAGTTCAAACCCGATGTGTAAATATTCCACAGTCCACACCTCTGAGCTCTGAGGCGGGGGCATTTTTGGAATGTCTTGCTTCCTTATTCCTTTACTTTGCTCACTTAGGTGTCGTTTTTATTTTTCGGCGCCTGCCTTGCATTTCTGCTACAATGTCTCTCGGCAGTTCTGTTATGTGCGGCGCGCATAAATCTAAATGTAAATTCGCCCAGCGTTCTGGGAACGAGCGCAAGATATGAAACGAGCCCAAAGTGCCCCAGTGATGTGCGCAAGATGCGCGGGAGTAGTGCGAAATTTCGCACAGCGTGTGAATTATTTAAGCCTGCGCGCGGAACACACACTGGAGATGTAGACGATCTTCAAGACTTCAAGCAAGATGCAAGATGGGCCTAGTCGTCGAGGGAATCTGAGGATTATCCTTCCAGACGGCGTTTTGTCCTCGTTGCGCTCTTGCGCTGGCTGCAGCCAGTTGGAAGACATTCAATATGTAGTAGCATATTTTATATCAGGACAATAAAGATTCAGCTATTTTAAAACAGTAGCAGTGGCCCCCTCTGAAGACCAACATTTTAAAAGTTTGTATTGGATCGCAATGTCTTAGTTGTCGCTTTTAGGAAAGCAGACTAGCGTTAAATTATGTTCCCGACCCCAACTCATCTTGGAGCAAACGACTTCGTTGTATACCCTGTACTATAGTTTATAAGCGGCTTGGGATCTTCATTCCAGCGGAATTTTTGTCAACAAAAGCAATTTCTAAACCCGAACCCGAGACAAATTGAAATAAACATAAAAACATAAATCGCTCCACAGCTACCGGATACCTCGGTTGGTGGAGACTAGGAGACGAGGAGACGAGGAGAGGGTAAAGCAATGACTTGACACTCACGAGATGACCAAAGTTAAGCCATAAAGATGTAAGCCGCAATGATCATAGTCTTTCATAAAGACCGTCCGAAGAGAAGATGAAGATGGAAGATGATAGCCAAGGAGCTGGTAGGAGGTAGAACATCGAGAGGATTAATGTCCACCAACCACTGGATGCACACTAAATGAGAAACTAAGGAAGTGAGCGAAGGCCAGTGACCACCGAAGGAAGTGCGACCTCATTTGGTGCAGCTGGAAATGCACTACGACCAGCCACTTGGGGATGAGGATGTGAATTACAACCGGAGCAGTCGAGTGTTAAGAACATGAATTGGGACGAGGGACGAGCACTAAAAGGATCAATCCAAGTGGCCAAGTAGCCCCACATCCAAGACGCAGGGGATATAGGGATAGGGATAGTAAAAGAGGATTAACGAATCGTTAAGAGATTTCGCAGACTTCTTCTACACTTGTACAAAATGTCTGATCCCCTTTGAATGAAACTTTTTCATTTTATTCTTGGGGAACATCTGCATCAGCAGATCTTGGGACTGATATTCCGAATCTAATCTAAGAGCAGTCTCTGATTCAATCAAAGTCATCATAAAAGGCCGAGACCTGCCCTCCCCAGTAAGCCAGAAATGTTCCTATTACGGGTAACTGGTAACCTTCGAAGAGGAACTCGCAATCTGCAAACAATAGAAATAAATCTCTTCCGCTGTTGGCCTGTTGTTTTGTTTCAGGCACAGCAGCATGGATAATGTGGCCATTATCATACAAAACTTTGGGTCCTCATGCGCTTATTACTTATGCTTCCTCCCACTTTAATTATTCCCCAGGCCCCCAGCGAGTACTAAAGCCTAAAGACTTCCAAATGCTAAATTCCATGAAGAGGCCTATGGAGCAGAGACATCCTCCAAGACTCATTAGCGCTGAACAAATATTGATGTCTGCAGTAGAGTAATTCTTGAGGACCACAGCGCGACAGGACATTTTAATTGTTAGCAAAGACAACGCCTTCAATTTCAGTGGTAACTTAATACGTCAATACTCATGATGTCATGATGAAACTTAATATCGCAAGCTCATTTAAAATCACCAGGTTTAAATGAGCATTTTTCGAAGGGTCGGCTCAGGTACAGGTGTAGGAGCTTCCAAAGGGGGAAGCGAAATTTCCATGTGTGCCACATTCGCGCGGGGTACTTATGTGAAATTATAGCCACCCAAGGGGTTTGCCAGACGGGGCATAAAAGCCAGAGCCACGCACGTCTTTACCCACCCTTCGCTTCTATTGCCACATCCACATCCTCTTCACCTTCATTCGATCCCCTTCTTATCATGCTCGTACCTTGTGCTCACACCTTAGACGACTTCCCTGCTTTCCCATTTTCTACCTTTACCATTCAGGGCGATTCGTCCCGCATCGACACCCTTCTACCAGGATAACAAAACCGACTATTTGAATTTGAGTGTGTAGGTGCAGTTTGGTGGACAGACTTCGGACATTGGGGTAGGATGTATAGGATTCGATCTGCAAGGTGACTTGAAACCTCCATTATTGTGTTAGTCAAGAGACCAAAGCTGACAAATTTCTCCCTACCTTTTTGTCAAGTTTTAATAAGCAATATATCTTCCAGGTTTCGGGAATGAAAAATTGTGATATAAGCCAAAAGGCCAAGATTTATATGATCCGGGAAGGGCCAACGTGTGAATGAATTATGCAAAAGTGTATCGCACGAGTTCAAGGTGGAAGGGTAGCAAACTTTAACTCAACCTTTACTTCGCCTCCTCCTTCCAGGGCCACCCGACGCAACTTTCTTGCCGGGGCGCAAAATAAAACACGTGGAAAACACTGAACTGAAGCGACGGCTCGCAGCTGTTTCTTGTTGCCAATGCCCTCGAAAACGTGCGGCGCGGTTTCGGCATAACACTAAAAGAAGGCATAATTTTCCCGTTTCCACCCCTCCGTACTCGAACCCGCTGCAGGTTTCGCCTCGCGCCACTGGGAGTACATAAACCTGTCTGCACGTAGCGCATAATGCCGACTCGTTTTTCCTGCACACACACGCGTTCAAGGGGGTTGAGGAAGAACTGGGAAATTTCCACGTTTGTGCGGTGCGAATTTTAAACGAAACCCACAACCACCAAGCAAGTAGAGAGCTCGGAGGCTGTTGGATTTCTCACCAACGACGTGTTTAACATTTTTTCACCGTAAAGCATTGCGCCCCGCATTGTAATTAGAAGCAGGCGTCCTGCTTATCCTCCAAGGTAACAAAATACACAACTTGCAACACTAACCCCCCCGAGTCGGAATTAAGAAATAAGAAACTTAAAGCCCCCGGATTCAGACTTGATAAAAACTCCTTGGGCTTGCGCTGGGAAATGAGGTTGCAAACAAAGCCACGATTAACCCTTTAACCCCGTTTTTAAATGATGATTTAACGACATTGATTCGCACACTCCTACCGCGGATATCCTACCGACTGCACCATAAGACGTCGCCATTCATTGAAATAAATCGCCAAATCCACACCAAATCCAACTCTTTAAAAGTTCTCCCGCGCAAAGATCAAATTCTGAGCCTCACCAAAAGCGTGGTGACAAACATATCCCCGTGTGGAATGTGGCAAAGCCATTAAAATAACAAGGAAGTCGGGTTCGCGCAGCGCCAAGTTCAATAAATCATCGTCGAAATATAATATCGTCGCCGTCTCGCTCGGGCATTCATCACCAACGCCAAGAACCCGCGGCCCAGAGAGGAAAGGACGAAAGTAGTCACGGGCACACAAGTGCCAAAAAGCTTCAAGAGTAGAATAGACCTAGCCGCAATACCTTTCAACAACAAGCAGCGTGAGAATGCTCCACTCAACTCTAAAAGTGATTAAATGCCATCCTCGGGGATGAGGATGAGAACTTGTTGCAAAATCGATATAAATCATTTTGCCGCAAACATCATGCTAATTTGACAGTTGTCATAAACAGGCACACTCTGGAGGATGGAATGATAGATGGCAGCACTACACTTGCAGACATTTTTAACTTTTAACTTTAAGCTTAACTTTTGTGAATCAAATCTTTTTTGGGAAAGTTTTCCTTCCTGCAACCGCACACCCCGTACAACGATGATGTATGAGAGCCCAAACAATTTCGACCCTCATCCATAACCAACTTTGAGCTAGGATCGCGAACAAAGTGGAAGTTTTAAGACGCGTCGCAAGACAAAGTAATGTCGCGTCCGAATTCATTTTCCCTCCACCATTATATTCTACTACTAGTTTGCAATTTGTGGTGGCGACGAGCGTAATAGTCGAGATTATTAAAGTGCTCACCCTCGCGGCGAGCCGCATCAATGGCTTCATATAAAATTTAATTAATTTACTCGGGAGAGATGAGATGCACACGAACGAATGCAGTGTTCGTTTTTAATTTTTTTTATCACGTACTTTTGCATCGTTTCCCATGGCACGTTTAATGAAAACACAAAAAATTGTAATGCGTGCCATTCAGACTCGAGAGTGCGTTAAATTTTTTAATTCCCATCAAGTGGCATTTGTTTGAAATGCCCATAAAAGCTCTTGAGACATTTCGAAAATTTAAATTAAACTATTGAAGATAAAATAGGAATAAAAATTGGAAAAATGGGGGGAAAAGACGTTGGGTGGCGTTGCATAAATATTAAGTACAATTACGAGGGTTCGAAGGACCAGTACACCGTCGATTGATTGTTAAAAAAAATTACTTTATTCAAAACATTGTTAATTTAGAAAGCAAATTCTTATGAATATGAAGTATATGTTTATAATAATTTGTATTCTATAAGGATCACAAATTGTAGCACTAATTATAGCACGGATTGCCAGAGAATTGTTGATCCGGTTCGAAGGACCAGCACAACGTCGATAGTTTATTCGAGAATATGTCACATTATTGAGAACACATTACTCCATTGTCAGTATATCTCGTGGTGTTGCAATTCGCTAGACGATATTCTACGTTATACAACGATAGATCTTCCAGAAAATCAATTATAGTGTAAACGTGTTATTTAGAATAGGTAAATAATGAATTCTATGGACGGATCCCGAATTGTAGCACTAATTCCGACGGATTGCCAGAGAACTGAGGATCCGGTTCGAAGAACCAGTACACTGTTGATAATTTGTTCAAGAAACTTCTTCTTTGTTCAGAAGAACTCAGAACTCTTAATTAGGAGTATTAATTCTCTATTAATTCTCATCTAAGCATTTTGTTTAAATTTATTTTTTCCGCTGCATCATGGGACAATATTGGCAACATTAAGCAATAGAAGACAAAATAGAAATAAAAATGGGAACATGAGAAAAATTGTTGCGTGGCGTTGCATAAATAAAATTACGATGGAAATTGCACTTATTGTACGGTACACCTTCTTGAAGTAGTTATTCAACACTCCGGGAAAAATGAAGCGTCAAAAAGAGAAGTAGGTGAGTGAGGAACTGAGGACTGAGGAAAATTGCAATCGCAATTTTCTGATTTGCAACTTGATAAATGCCCGTCCGACGATGAGAAAACGCGATTGCATTGTCGTGCGGCGCGGAAAATAAGCGCACAAGAAAATATGAATTGGAGCGAAATGAACAAATAGAGCATGGAGAGGCAGAAGAGCCAGGACAAAGGGAAGAAGGTGATATTAGATATTAAATGACGATGGGAATGTGAAATTGAATTGTTTTGTGTTGAGACTTGCGAGTATCGCTTTTCACGTGAAATTAATTTTCCTTATCACGTCATGAAATCGACCAATACAAAGTGTTGTCAATTCGAACTTCTCCAACTCCTCCAGCTCCACAATGTTAGTTAACAATTTTTAATCATATTGAATTCCATGAAAAAGAAACCCATGTAAGTTCAGTATTAAGTCGGCGGTCTGGCGGTAATAAGCGACATTTGATACCTCCATGGGAGGCGCTCGAATTACAGAAACGCGTCTCATCCAATTATACGTGTAGTTGTACCCGAACCATCAACGTTCCATGTTCCAAGTTCCAAGACTCCAAGTTGTTAATAGTTATAAGTTGCAAGGTGATGAAGACATTCAAGAACGACTTCGCCTCCAAGCCCACGGAAATATAAGACTTTGATAGACTGTGTGGGCTTTGTGGTTGAACAACCCTTTTTTCTTGAGGTGCTTGCTCCACAAGCACTCAGGTGACTGGTTAGTGTGGTGAGAGAAAAAAAGAGTGTAAGGGAAAGAAAAGTCTGGCCTTAATCCGGAAGCCGGAAATTTTTCGTTATTCAACCGCAAGAGGCAAGGTGCAAGAAAACTTCCTAGGGCTTTTCTTCCACCCTCGGGGAAGTAAAATATCCTTCATTATAGACCGACAAGTATCATATTTAACGCGGGGGGTAGACCAATTGGAGAAGGAGAACATTAGCAGTTTGTAAACATTTCCAGGAACAAATAATATTAACATATTTCATGCAGAAAAAACGGGAGGAAGCAAAAAATGAAATGAGGTCCTGGAAGAGGTCTTCGTTCCATGAATGTATGAATATTACAGTGAAGGTCTGGAAACCCTAAAAGGTAAGCACAAGATGAAAATGAAGAAAATAAAACAGGATTGTAATCATGCAGCAAATAGGAGATTTTTTGTCAAGTCAAGTGTCCTCTTGTGGGAAATATTCAATAGTGATGGTGTTAGTGACAATGACAACAAATCCCCGGCATGTTTTCACACAGAAGCAAAGAAATACGGGCCTAAAGTGCAGGCATAAATCTGCATCCTAGCGCAAACGATAACCAAGGGTAAAGAAGTGTTTCGCAAGGGGCGGCAACTGCCGCAAGGGAGGTGAGGGTTAAATTTCTGATTTCGTATGCAGTGTCACGTCGCGTCCTCTCGTCCTCCATATCCTTGCATATTGCACCAAGCACCAGGAACCAGGACAATGTCCTTAACTCACTGCCACATACACATGCAGATAAAATCGTATACAGAGTGATTCAAGAAGCGGGCCGTGGATTTTCAATGTTTTTAGGAATGCCTCGGGTAACATGTTTGGGATGATAGAATAGACAGTTCGTACCGCCTCCGGATCCTGCCCCGCTGTCACGCAGTCAGCTGGATGCACTAAATTAAATTCGATAAAGCCAAGTGAAGTTTCGCAAGCGCTGGGCGCAATGCAAACAAGCAAACACATCTCACGCGTCATGGCATATCGACCAGCGCACAGTGTCTTAAAACGCTGTTTAATGTTGACATCCCTTCGCGAGAGCACACACCATTACATCTCACCCCTTAGGGCCTCGCGCCTAGTGCCCTGCCCTGCCTTAGCAGCCACAAAATAATATTTGAAATTGATTTAAAAAAAATCAAAGTGATCTATTGTAAATTCGGAGCTACTCAAGTATACTTGGTTGCCTATCACACAGCTGACACAGCATAGCAAAACAAAAAAGTATGTTTGAAAATGTTATCAGGGTCACGTCACAACCTTTTTGAAAACAAATGCCTGCTGGGTATTCAACTAGCCAGTGGGGGGCGGCGGCGCAAGGAGCGAAAACACGTTGACTATGAACGATAGGGTGGTTTTAGTTAAGGGTATGCGAGTGCGCGCGGCACACACACTATTTGTCATCGCGCTTGGTGCGCTGATGTTTGATATATTTATGTCGCTCTTAACGGGGGGCGGCAAAGCGGTCGGGCATCCATCCAACCAACTTGCGCCCCTTTGCACCCCTTACACCAAAGCATCCTTAAAGCGCCCAGGCGACCAAACTCTAGCACTTGTATTAATCGCCACGAATATTTCACATTCACATGTGAGACCTGCACCATAACAAAACTCTTCCAGGACAGGGAGGTATTAATTTTTTTTAATTTTCTAAATTCCGTTCGGTATTAAAAGTTTAAATCGGCATTAAAAAAAAACGAATTACGTTGCCGACAATTGATTATTCAATAAAGGAACATCTCCACGGCGAAAGCTGTGAAATTAAAAATTAAAACCGTACACGTGAAATAATACGCTGTGCGGAAAAACGGAAAGCTTAAACCAGAGAGCAAAACTGGTAGAAAATTGCGGAAAACCCGCAGAATCACCAGAAAGAGATTTTAATCGCGTGACGGCCGGTGCGATGCGGGATTGCAATTTAATTTATAATTAACGGCGAGATGAGAGCTTAAATGAGTTGGATTTTCATAACGACCTGAATCCGATGCAATACGCGATGCAATTTAGAGATGACACACACAACGTTGTTAGGTAGAATTCTTTAAATCACATTATCTTTATTATTGGAAGGATTAAAGTTGCAGCAACCTGAATCAAGCAATATTAACCAAATTTGTTAGATTTATTAAGTGATCCGGTTCAAAGGACCGGTGTGCTTGTTCAAGAAAAAACACTTTATTCAAAATTCTGTAAATTTAGAAAGTAATTTCTTATAATTATAAGACGGATTGATGATCCGGTTCGAAGGACTAGGGCAAAGTAGA
>JARJDQ010007719.1:0-10635 GCA_030264215.1 Geostiba sp. GC000077 | reverse complement strand
GAGAAATTTCAATTTTATTGAAATTCCAGAGTTATTTAATAATGTATTCCGAGCTTGTAAACAGCATCTTTATGAACAATGTCAAATACAAAATACACTTTATATGTATTGGATAATATTACAAGAAGAGAAGAAAAATATCTCAATGTAATAAAACGTTGTGCTAACATTTGATATGCTTACAATGGTAAAGATTATATTTTGATGAATATAGTAAGATTATTATACTTACATAGGAAATCATTGGTAATTTAAAAGCAGCAGCCATGTAAGCTTCGTGAACGCAGTATTCTTGAGGACCAATGTAGACGGAAACATTTGTCCGCCACAATTCGGCCGTCTTCTCGACGCTGATGATTTCCTTGCCGTACGTCTCGGCAATGATGAACTCCAACTTATGCCCACGGCGCCCCAGCTCGCCGGCGTTTACCTCGTCGACGGCGAGGGAGATGGCGCCGGAGATGGTGAGCCCGTGGCGCTGGTACTCCTTGTCGCCGGGCACCCGCTGCGACCCGGTGAGGTAACCCATTGTGAAGACTTTGCATGCCGCAGGTGCGATCAACGGTGTTAACGTTATCAATTGGACCAGAATCCACATTTCACTGCAATTGATGAATACAATTACATTAGAGAGATGCATAATTTCATGCCTGGCTTATTATTAAGAAATATTGTATGTAGTATTGCAGTATGCACTATATTATGAAGAAACAGGCATAATGCTGCGGAAATGTGAGACTGGCACGTTTTCCAACTTCAACATAAAACAGACGCAAAAGTTTAATACGAGCTAACGCAATCTTTTGCTTCATTTCTGCTCGACGCAAATATATTTGTACATGTGTGCCCTTCTTTATTTCTGTGCCTGCTTTCCGGATCGTAGGATCGTAGGAAACAAGGAAACGCTGCCCTTTTCGCGCGACGTGGCGCATTTACATTTGCCTTGTTTTCATGTATAAATAGAAACTGAAGGCTCAGAGGGCTACATCTTATTCCAACATCCTGCAATACGAGCAATACGAGGTCGTTCTGAATCATATTCACTGTTCTTTGCGTTCCCCTAAACATATTCTTCACATGGCAGTATTTGTCAAAATCTATTTAACAAATTCAGATCAAAAAGAGAACTATTATTATGTTCACGTAATATTCCTCTTTGTTTCTTTGTGAAATTGTAACATCTGCGATTTTATGCTTCATCTCTCAGCAGTTTTATCAAAACCGTTTGTTTTCGCATTAAGGTGCATTATCGGAGAAAATTCGCCAAACTTTTCCAAGCTATACGATCGCCGTTCGATTTAATTCCAACTCCAAGTTAACAGTTGCGATTGACGTGTTGACGTTTCCAAACTTTCACATTTCCTAAGATCCCAAGCGATAATTACCAGCTTGTTTCTCTTGATTGATTCACCGCTAGAAAAATGAAGGTGTATCAATCATCTGAAAGTTAGAGCTCACGACTGGACAAATAATATTTTAGATTTTTTTTATATACAGGGTGTAAATGAATTGGAGGTTAATCTACACGTGGTACGATTCTTTGATTAATTCTGAGTAGAAAATCTTAATACAAAAATATTCACACGCTCTTCGTTCATCAAAGTTACGATTTTTAGGTAACAAATATGCAAAATAACAAAATTCTGTTCCATTACACAGCAGCTGTTGTAAAAATCAAACACATCTGCAAAGTCAGTTTTCTCTTAAATTGCATCTAACCAGAATTATTAATATTTTTGTAAACTTTGACTTAAATTAATTTGCATTATATTCGTACAAAGTTTTAAAGTGTTAACTATTCGGGTTAAATGCTATATAAGAGATTTTGCAGATGTGTTTGATTATTTTTGAATATTTGTTATTTGTTTAGGCATATTTGTTACCAAAAAATTGTAAATTTGATGACCTCATGTGACCAAACGAAGAATTGTTCCAGGTGTAGATTATCCGCCAATTCATTTGCAACATGTATTGCTATTTTCTTAAGAACAGATTAACACATATTTTGTTCCAACGCGCATCCACCTTGCATCCACATCACACTTTTACTTTCCCCACACGTTTCCACTTCACAGTTTGAGACGCTCTCATCTACGTAATAACCCTAACATTCCGGGAACCCCGACAAACGGTTTCTTAATTGAGGATACGTCAAGTTGCTACACTTTACTCGAGGGTTAGCCCGCGTTTGTTAGATGTGAAAGCATTAGTTTGCAGAAAGCGCACCAGGACATTCTGCGGCGTCGCCATCGAACACGCCTGACAAGACCCACCTTGGCGCAACGCAACAGGGCGCGGGGAGCTTTCACTCAGATGCTCAGCAGGAGTGCACTTAATGCAGCGTCGTCACCGCGCCTTTTTTCCCTTCATTTTCTTCACCACAACAACAAGAAACCGTGAACATCAAAAATATTTCTCCATTTAAATGCAAAATGCAGTTCTATTGTTTAAGAAATTAAACACAACACTAGAAGTATACTCATTTGAAAGTTGAAATCCAGTGAAGTTTCTATGAGCATCGAGTAAGCAACAAAAGTGGTAACGCGAGTAACGCGTTCCTATTTCAGAGAATTCTAGGAAATTAAATGAAAATGAGGCCAGTAGATGAATCCTACTCGTTACAATGTAAATTTAAATACGAAATGGAAATTGGAGAAGGCACAAATGAACAAAACTTTTTTAATAATTAAATGAAGCTTTCCATGGTCTCATGTTTCCGGGATCCGTCTCCATTAAAGCAACAAACAGACTTTTGGATAAAGCCATAAAACTAAATGTGATTGAATTACGTACTCATCCCCTATCTGCAACCACAAATCGTATGTTAGTTGTTCGCTTCCAATGTGTGTCTTTTGTTTCCGTCTTATCAGACATGTTTTTTCCGTGTGTTTTTGAAGTTCCGGGATAAGCGTCGCATAAAGTTTGTGTGCCGCTTGCGTCCACGATGCCGAAACTCTCTTTGGTGACATTTTGCGTCAAAGGCTTTTTACGACCTACAAATGTATCGTAAAACATCAACGACATAATCTCCACCAGCGTCCTCGATGCTAGATGCGTTTCATTCTTTCGTGGTAGATAAGTAGGAAACGTCTAAAATAGTACGGTAGGTTGGAACGCGCCGAGTTTCTATAGTTTTCCGGGATTATAGATTTCTCAATGAGCAAAGTCTAAACTCAATGAATTGCAACATTTACAAGTAATCATGGATCTATTCACGTATTCACTTCTATAATATTAACAAGGCCAAAAAAATAGTGCTTTGTTAATATTTATTGAGTTTTTTTTTTGGTTTAAATATTTTGGTGAAATACGGTTCTGATCATTTTTTTAAACGTAGGGTCAGTGTTCAAACGAGCGATGAACAAAAACACTGACCAAAGACCAAGACGGAATTGCCCGTCGCCTCCACCAGCCAGTAGTTTATTCACCCCGCAAATCCGAAGAATAATATGTAGTTGCTTGGCCATGTCCAGGCAGAGTTCTGCATACGGCCGCAAAATAAAAGCAACAAACATAAGGAAGGGCGTGATACATGAGTGAGGCGCGGAAAGCAAGTGCGTCGTAAATGTCTGAGTTTTCAAAAATATTCAAGGTCCTACATATTTCTGACTAAGCGCGCATGACGGCTGGCCCAGTCTCCAATATGCCCGATATGCCCGAAAGTGGTGTGGAGAGGGTGCTTGCGATGGAGTTGCGGGCGCGAATAAAGTTTACCAGCAGTGGGCCGGGACCGCCGAAACCTTGAAATCGTTTTATGGAAGCGACGCATAAATCCCGCATCCCTCGAATCTGTCGCATGGAGGAAAACGCCGAAAACAAGCTAGTTTGGATGATTAAGGGATGTTCATAAAGAATGCATAATTATTGACTTGTTTTTGCTTTGTTTCCACTAAAGTAATAGAAAATAGTAGACCAGTATTTTTAGACAACGCTTGTTAGAAACCTTCAAACAATTGTGAAGCTGTGAACAAATCGTTTGGACTATATCAATAGTATGTTCTGTTTCATATCAGGCAAGGGTATATGTATACCATGATTAAACATTATAGCATGAATCCTGTTCCTGTATACATCATCAATGGGAATGATATTCGACTACGTACTCCTCTTGTCTATAATCCACATATGCTCAGACCTCAGACTAATTTGTGCGTTCTATGTTAATATCCTGTATTACAGTTTGAGTATGACACACAGCAGCATCCTACAATTTCAAGATTAATTAACTGAATGCAATTTTCCAATTACGCTTGAAGTTAATGGATATGAGATCAATTATGTCGTAAATTTCGCATTTGCACATTTGCAGAAAATGTTTGTTTATAATTAAGGTTACTATTCACATTCACCATGTTTCCCTTAGAATGTTTCCATGCTTCATAAATAAACAACCCGAGCTTATCATTTGGCTAACTAAATGTATGTTCTGTGATTGTAATGTCATAGGTTGGATCCGTTGTTTAATCTCCTGGTGAAATTCTATGTAAGATCTCTTCTTGTCAGACTTTTGGCAAATTTAATTGAGCCGCTTTAACATTATTCCATTATCGAATAGAACCCAATGGGCTATATTCATTCAATTCTTTTATTGCATAAATTTAAAGATAATGTAAAAATATTATACCCTTATTTTTTTATTTCTCGATTAGGTCCAAATTGCCTCTGCAATTTCACTTTAAAGTTGAAACCCTATGACGTCACTTTTGCGAATGTGATCGTTAGCAACTTAAAACTGAAATTGTGGAGGAAAATTGGGTCTAATCGTAAATTAAAAAAAAAATGAGCATAGTATTTTAAAATCGTCTTTCAATATCTGCAATTAAATACAACTAATTAAACCTTAGGAATATGGCCCATTGTTTGAATGTGTATATTTAAATCAACAGAAAAACAACCAGATCAATATTCTATGTAAAATTCGGAATAAACATGTTTTTGTATTTATAAAGTAAATACCTACATGTTCAGAACAACCATAAATGATTGCAGCCAAATTACATTTCGAGCCATGCTTTTACTTCCGAAATAATACATTGACCAGAAGTAACAAACAAATAATTATAAGCAATCAAAATAAAAGCCTGTGTTTGAAATTAGAAAATTATAATAAATTACAAATTTCAAGCGAGACTGTTATTGTCACCCGCATTCGAATTATTGCATTTAATAATAACGAGATAACCTGCGCCGAGGTAAAAACGAATTTAGATTTTGTCAAAAAGCGAGTCCTAGTGGAACATCAGAACGCCAATCAAGTGAATGAGCACAGGACACCCCCATATGCATTTATGCATATGCGGGCGACATAAATAGATTACACGTTTCGCAACCGGCAGATTTTTTTCAACTGCTCCATTTTCCGTTGTCGCACGACGCACCTCGCACGTAATACGAATTTCAATTTCCAGGCTCACAGAAGCCTGCCAAGTTGTTGTTTAGGTATGTAATATTGGATCATTGGTATTAAGCTGGAAGGACTGGAAGTAAGCACCATGCATGGTTAATTTTTGTTCGGCTGTAAAACATTTTATAACACAACGTCGAGCAGGATTTTCCACTGCATTGGAAACTCGCAAACAGCGCGTTAAACATTATCACAATTCCATCTCGCATATTTAAATGGTCGTAATAAGCCATTAAATTAATCCTAAAATTAACGTATATTTTTTTACTGTTAACGCAAAAACAAAGGTCTAGTTTTAAAACTAACATATATATTTGAACCTATATTACATAATACAAATAATAGAGCATATAACCATCTACAATTGAAAACGGAACGTCAACTTTTATACCTACATCTATTTAAGATTAATGATGCTTTAACCTATACTATAAAATATTTCCTTGAATTTGACGTTTGGTTTATATACTGAGATGTTGATTGATGAATGGAAGCAATGAGGCAGAATTATTTGGCATTGTTCGTACATGCCGAATACTTTACGCTGGGTCGTTAAGGCTAAACACACGATCGACTACATTAAGCAATCGACTTCATCAGATATTGCGAATTTTAGAATATATAACAAAAAATAATCTCATAATCTACATATTCATCTACATATTTCAAAATTAGATTTTCTACATAAAAGTGCAAAGAGTATTAACTTTTTCGATTTTAGGTTTTACACTTCAAAATCGCTACTCGTCACATCCTATTTTGCAGATGAGTACGAACGTGCGTTGACATTTCTATCAAGGTGCAAATTCCACGTATTCATTGTATACAGGGTGTCCCATTAATCACGTAATTCCGCTGGAGGATTTATAGGTAAATTTGTAGGTAAATTGTTCTTCATGGCCGAGATACAGAGTAAAGTTTTATCGTCAACTTTGTAATTATTCGCGGCGAGTTCTGCCACAGTATCGTCCAACTTCTTCTTCTTGAAAATGAAAACGAAAAAAGACCACGCAACTATGATTATACGGTCCGCATTGGCGCACATTTCCCCACAATTTGTTAGTCTAGGTTCTCTAGATTGTCTAGAACCTGCTGTGAATGTGTTCAGGGTGAATATTATACGTGTGTACAACGAATTTCTAGAGTTTCATGACATCACCAATTCGCAAACGATAAAGGTATGCGTAAATTCAACGAAAAGCTACTAATTCCAAGTAGTGTTTTTTTTTAATTGTGCTTGTAGCTTTTAGTACCAGCAATATATACTAAATCTGCCTGCAGCATGACGTCGTCGATTTATTTAGCTATTCTTTACTATCATTGTGCATAAACGAGTCTCAAAATTAACGCTGTAATCATTAAAAAACTATCGCAATGCGAGTAACCGCCGTTTCAAACTTGCCGCTAGTCACGTAATATGTGAAAAGTGAGACGTCTCAGCCAATCAGTGCCAAGAGTACGGCGGCCATCATGGAAATCGTGACGTAGTCGCTCTCCCAACGCTGTCAACAGCCAATCAGCATCTAGAGCGATCAAAACATTCAAAAATCACACATGCAACAACACTAATCATTCTTAATCAACGGTTTACAGCGTTAATTACAATCGTACAGCAATAAACTCTGGCAACATGTTCCCAGAAAAATTCTCAACGCATTCATACTAAGCAACAATAGGTAACTCCTGAGGAATATGCTTTAATTTGCGTTGAAAGTCATTGAAACCAAGGTACGTAATACTGGTAATATTTTACACCTTTAGATTAGACTAATTTTATATGCTTTTGTTGAGGAGTGGAGAGTGGGGAGTAGGGGAATATTGTCGTTATCAAGTTGAAAAGTTCACCTAAATCTTGAAAAGCTTGAACTCCAGCTTGGGTCTGGGCGCCGCTTGAATACACCTTTCTTAAACATACCTCTGCCCAGGCATTGTTGACTGTTGACGCAATCTGCATATTAGATAACTTTCAACTCCCTGCTCCTCTCTGCTCTATTCTCCGTTTCGGTGCCCTCCAACTGAGTTTCACTTTCCCAAATTGTGTCCCCGTTTGTCCCCACCTTCTCTGCCAGAAGATTGACTACCAATCTCGACGTTCGCAAGGCGCATTCAGGTGGAAATTACGCATGCGTAACTCGGCGTTAATTCATGACTTTCACATGAGTTGCACCAACACCCGCCAGCAATGTGTTATCCCTTTAAATCCTCTAGCACTTTGGAGAAAGAGATCGTTTTAAATTTAAATTATTTGCCAAGTTTTTCCTCTGAAAGGTGCTCGACAACTGCTCGCAGTTCAAGTTCAAGATAATTTACATAGTAAAGTTCGCGCCGCTATTTTACAAAGTTTCCATTCCACGCAATTTCATCCAGTGTGGCGCACAACGGCACAACGCACAAAAAGGGACAGTTTTAAGATGGACGACGTGACGGGATGCTTTGCGTTACATGTGCTATGTGCTAACGTCTCATTGAATTTTCCTCTATGTTCAAGAGAATCAAGCGCAGTGCGCATGTCATACCTGCAAACCTGCAAATTCACTTTCCTCCACTCCAGCAATACCAATTTCGAAATGCTAGCGCGTTTTGTGCACACATTGAGTTAGTGTAAATTGTGACGTTCGAAAATGTTTATTTTGATTCGTCCTGGCGTGCCCCGCTTGCTAGGAAGTAGGAAACTAGGAACTAAACACGAAGGACGACAGTATGAAGAAATATTGTTTGTTTGCCGAGCAAACTGTTTCGTTTCGTTTCGCGTTTTCTGCTCCAGGGCGGTGCGCGAAGAGCGTTTTTTTTGGGGGGCGGCACGCGCGAGTTGAAAATGGCAGGGCGTGCGCGGGCATCGATTGTAATAAAATATTCATACGAACACGTAACGCAGCATGAACGCCAAACGACGCCAACGAGACCATGAGAAATATTCCTTGTATTTCAGCTGCACTTTGTATTTTCCTGTAAGGAGTGGAGTGTAAGGTATAGATAGATAAATGTGCGTCAAGTGCGAGGAGCTGAGGAAACGATAAAAATATAAATGTTGATGTGGCGCAATAGCATCTCCCGCACCGGTGTGTGCTTATTTGCCTCGGTTTGTTACTTTGTATGTTCTTTGCGTACGCTGTTTACTTTGTTATTGAAATTTTATACATACTTATTTATGATAGAATGTGTAGCTCCACGAAGGCAGACAATTTTAGTATTTTTATTCGTGAAAAATAAGGTCTTAAATTTTGAATT
This sequence comes from Geostiba sp. GC000077, assembly GCA_030264215.1. Taxonomy (NCBI): domain Eukaryota; kingdom Metazoa; phylum Arthropoda; class Insecta; order Coleoptera; family Staphylinidae; genus Geostiba; species Geostiba sp. GC000077. Next base: position 2,003 of record JARJDQ010007719.1, on the reverse strand, counting down.
TTTTCTAAAAAAAATCAGTAGGGTATATCTCCGACACACCCGCGTGTTTAGCGTGGATACATATATTAAGAACTTAATTAAAATATGACTGTTTAAATTTTAAAGCAAATAACAAAAGTTAAAATTCCTCTTTTTCGATTTTCAATTTCATTTAATTGTTATGAGGCAGCAGATTTTTGAAAAAAAATATGTCTATTTTAATAAGTAAATAAAATCGGTCAAATACTTTAGAATTTAGACACAAAAACGGCTATTATGGAGAATTTAATTGTTTAGACGACAACCTTAATGATATTTTGAAATTTCATTGCAGAGATTTTTCTAGGATTTCTAATAATTGGACGGAATTCATCGAATTTTGCGGGATGCATTTGAATCCTATGTTTTTCATCTCAGATCCGGTTCGAAGGACCACATTGTAGTGATTGTTGAAGACATTATGTCTTGGCTAAACGCAGCTAAACTTAACTGGTTCGTTGATTGGATTTGACTCGAAAATCATCGGAATAAAAGAATCATTAAGGATAACTTTTCAAATTTGATTAAAAGTCAAGAAAAGTCAAGAAATATATTTAAAAGACAAGAACTTTTCATTAACAAATTGATGGTATAAAAATTTTGAAAATATCTAATTTAGCAAACATCACAACAAAAATGAATATTGTCATTAGTGAGCATCTAATTTCAAACGCACACAATAATCATTCACTTCCACCCATTCGCCCATATTGATCCATAGATTAATAACGAATAAACGGCGAATGATCGAAATGTAAAACGCGCTCAGCGAATTTTAATGAATTGTTAAATCGCTCATAATGCACGCGGCACGTAATCATCGTCCAATTTGCGTAATCACACATCTACGGCGCGTCCATAACCGAACAAAGCAACGCATAATCTCATCATAAACTATTCATCATTCTGCCGATTTCCCGGAAAGCATGTGCGTCAAATTGAGTGAAAATGTTATAACCTCGATATTATTATAATGCGTAATAATAAAAGCACATAATAAAAGCATACCGTAAAAATATAATTTTAATAGTTTTTAATGTTTTTATGCAAATTTAAATTTCAATTTTTCATCATTAATTCAACGATGTATGAGGTATGAGGTATGAGGTATGAGGTATCATATCAATATTATTATCATAGTTTCCACACAATAATCATTTTTAATTATTGCGCTTGTGTCGAAAGTGAAACATATATTGGGGTGGTTTGTGTTGTGTATACGATGGAAATGCGAACACAACACAGAACACGCATCGACAGCGAAAAACGTATGCAAAAATTAATTTTTCTGCATTTAATTAAAATTAATTTCCATTTTGCGCACTTGCGCAACTTTTCGGGTGCCGAGCGCCGAAACGAATTACATAATTAAAATGTACCCGTCAATGCACATATCTGTGCTCCAATAATTGATATATAACATTATATAATTTCGAATATACGCAATTCGTCAGAAAATTAATCAAACCTGGTTTATAATATTCACAAAAGAGTGTGCAATGACTCAAAATTAAGTGTATATTAAGTTGCCTATCCCCTATCACATTCTAACACATTTTAAGGGTTTTAAGGTATATTGAGCGTCATAATCGGAGTAAAAAGTGGCAGTTCTGATGATACATATAAGAAGCTTTAAACATAGATTTTGCTGTTGCACATAGTGCCTAAATGATTTGCTTACAGTTGAAACGGGTGGAATATGTGAAAGTAATTGTGTACATGGTCTATATAATGTGTTAATAATATTTATATTCTGCCGGATAGATTGGAATTTTGTCTTGGACTGTTCACGTTTGACACTATCCCATACAAGAATTGTTTGTACAGAGTTACGCACACAAACATCTGTCGAGCCGTGGTAACACTGTACTGCAGCTGCAACGCAAATGTGTATAGGCGAGTGCACGGCGAGTGAGTGGCAGAACATGCACAGTGTTGCCAGGTCCGAAGTGGGATCCCTACCAGTTTCAAGCGCGCCAAAACAA
>JARJDQ010007712.1:0-12876 GCA_030264215.1 Geostiba sp. GC000077 | reverse complement strand
CGCGTGTTTACAAAAATCTTGAAAAATTGCTTAACTTTAAAAGCATATTTAGGGCACTTGCCGCCCCCTGAGGGGATGGAAATGGAGCGCAAATTAACGAGCGCCTCTTTGGGTCTGCGCACAGCTAGAAATTTCGAAATTGCCTAACATTCAAGGCTTTTTTGGGGCATTTTCAAACCTTGGTGCAATTGAGTGAATCTTAAAAATCCCGAATTTAACTTTCAATGCAGCCAAAGAAAGTTAAGATTGCACAATGAGTTTCCACAGAAGCTTACAATTAGTCAATGCCTACGCCTACAGGTAATATCAAGTGTTTGACGAAATTGGTGTTTCAAGCNAAAATGATATACCCCTTTATGGCGTCACCTGTCACTAAGCCTAGACTACTTGCAATGAAGAAAGGAATAAAATGCCAACAACAATGATGTATGAGATTATAAAACAACCATCGAAATTCTGCACTGTGCACTTCGATCGTGGCGATCGCCATAGGCAGCGCCGTACAGCACCACGATGATAGTTTTTGCAATCGAATGTAGTGTGTGAATGCATCTATGGACGTTGGCGTTCTTATTACCGTCTGCATCTACAATGTACACATTCTAAGGTTAACACTAAAAGGAGCAAGTGAGTGCCGCGCGAATCTGATGTTGATATTCAATGTCGCATTCAACACCTCCTGTACATGTAAGATGCAACAACCATCAAATACATACAGCATTGACATTTGCAAGATAAAGAAGAATTTATTTTGAACAAATAATTGGCAATATGCAATCACCAATAACACATACTTAATTGTGAAATAAAATGTTAATCGTGATAAGTTGGCAAATTTCAATCTATTTCCAACGTCGCTTTTGCATCTTTAAAATGTTAACAAATTCATTATGAAATCAACAAATGTATCAGCAAAAACACGCCAGTAAATTGAAAATATTTGTGGAGGCGCCGGGCCACAAAAATGTTTCCCCATTGAAACTTTGTGCAAGAAGTGCAACAAAATAAAACGCATTTTGCCTGATCAGATTTTTCTACACTTTGATTATGTCAAAATGGTATCAACGAACTAAAAAAAGCAAACCCTGTCTTTGTGGGAATTAATTATACCTAAAAACCTATTTCTCCTGTATCCATCGCCTAAGATGTATACTATAAAGTTACCATGTTTTTGTTTCTCAAATAAAAATAATTAACTACCAGACAAGTTCCAAAGAAGCGAAGTTGCCAAAATTTAATATTTTTACTTCTTCATTATCTACTTTTCTTTTCTTCAAGGCACTTTTTTTAATATCATGAATAAAACCTAGATAGGAATTTTGTCATTACAGATTCGCCATGTAAGTGTAAAAGAAAATTAGACTATATTTCAGCGAACGACTATTCCTAGAATGGAATTCATTCTTTCTGGATTACGTCTCTTTGGAATATCCGGTGGAATGGAACGTCCACATCATCTAAAGGAGTGATCATACGCACGGATCTTGAGAATATGCACCCTATGCACACTAACGGGAATCGAACTCTGCACTTTTAGTACCAACCATAAACCGAAGAGTGGATATAAATAGGAAATTTGTTGGTTTACCATATTACAATGTACCCCAAACATATAATAACTATTAAGTAATCTCATTTAAAACTTGGTGTCAATATTAATTCAGAGGGACGTTACGTTTCACTCTACACTCTACTATGTACGAGGAGATGACAAATTCACATTCGTTCTGATATAAAATCAACACAACTCCCGGTAGCAGTGCACGTCTTCGCGGTGAGTACATATAATAATTGAGTAACTATTTGCGCTTAAACTTCACTTATCCAACCCAAAAATAGTCGACCGCGCGCTACGTTTGCGTTTGCGTTTACTTAACTTTAAGTAACTTTTGATAGCTCTGAACTTTTCATACGATTTATGCGAGAAAGCGACATATAATAAAGACGTGACTTAATGTACTCACTACCTAAGCAATAATAAATGTGAACGTGAGGTTATTGAGGGTGCAGTTGAAATTCAACTTTGCGTGGACAATATCACATTGATTTCGCATTTTTTTGCTCCTCCGCACAGTTTGACTCCGAATGGCCTTTTCGATGTTATTTATCAGGCGCGCCGAAGAAGAGTGGTGGAAAACTAGCAGCGGAAAACTACCACCATTTACCACGCCATAGCCCTTGCGCCACTCGGCAGCCGTTCGTCGTCTAATAGTAATAGAGCCGGCCTAGAGCCGAACAAAGCAAACAAGCAGCCAGCGAGCAGTGAAATACTATTCCTACCAGCGCCACTACACACCAGTTGTAATCCGGACCGGGAGGGCAGAAGAGAGCGCATCGAATGTAATTTTGAAGTGAGTTAATGTCCTGAACATAATAGATATAAATTGTTCTATTTCGCCGCATACCATGCATCGATGATGGTCTCGACTCTCGACGCTTCGAGCGCGCGCACAAAAATAATTATTCCACTTGAAGTTTCCGCCGCTCGCGCTTCCTGCAGAAAGCAAAAAAGCACTAAGAATGTCGGCGCACAAAAACACATCGCAATCCACATTGGGTGGCACTCGTTGCCTCCTCGTATTCATGGTCAAACTGAAAACTTTTCCAACTAAATTCTTTAGCAGCGTTCATTGTGGCTATGTTTGTATAGTGTTCACAACTTCCATTCTACAACTAGCAGTGGCTAGCGAAATTCATGCTTGGTATTTTATCATTAGAGGCAACAGTGGCGCCATATTGAAATGACTTATGCGGTCGTTATTTATTAATAAGATTAAAATTAAATGTAAGCATGGTTTTTATGTTTTTGCGCAGCAGAAAAATGCATAATTTTATGCTAACAACTTATTCAACTATATGTTGCGCACTGAGATGATAAATTAGAATAATTAACTGTTAGTGCAGTTTGCTAAACAGGCGCACCATCGTCCGCACTCAGGACTTCCCTGCGGAAAGTCTAGACACTGCACTCTCAACGCTAATCTCTGAAATTCAATGCACTAAACATAAACAAAACTTAACACCATAATAAAACAGCCAGTGTATTTCGTATCGCGTAAAGTGCAACCAAGCAGGCGTCTTCCCTCGCGCGTATCCTGTGGAAAGCTCACAAAGACATCTCAAGCGTGTGTGAAATTTGATGGCTTGTTGTGTGAATATTGCTAAATTTAATAACTTCTGCTGCATTCCAAAACGCAGGAAATAGAATTAACTTTCACAATTCCCAAAGTGCAGCTGCGAAATGATTTTTAGCCAAATTTGAAAACATGGAAAGCTCAATCTTCTTTATCTCTTATGGCTTACATTCCTGATGTTCATCTATTATAACCATGCGCAAGTTGGCAAAAAAAAACAAATGACGTGTTTTTAATTAAAAACCTGGTAGTAATTAAAACGCTTAACTATGTATAGTTGCATAATAGTTCTTTTCGTCCTGTAATTTTTTTCTGTTGCAGCCGCGATGGTAGAGTTTTTGTGCGAACCCTACAGCCAGACGAGAAGGCATGCATTATTGAGGGAAGCGACTGGAGGCCCAGGGCGAAGTGGTTCCTAGATGTCTGTCCGCCGTGCATATGTCCATAGATAAATTGGCAAAAGCTGGCGCGCGAAGCTTTTCATAGAAACAAGGGGTCGGGTTGCATAAAAAATTGTTAATACCTCGAGGCGTATTGCGTGTTCATGTTCACCTCGTTCGGCCCTTGGTAAACTCGGACGTTCAACCCCTATTGCAACAGGGAGCGCTTTCGTGTCCAGTCGATGCAGCCCAGCATGAAATAATGACGTTTTTTTAAAAATTGCCCGTGATTACGAAATCCGAAATTAATGGCCGAATTAACATTCACGTGACGGTATAGTCACTCACTCACGGCGTGCGAGGGCGCTTTAATATAAGCCCGCTTGTTTCGCTCACAGCGCCAGAGAGAGGGATTTAATTCTTAATTAAATAAAAACGACAGCGCATCGGATGCGGATTCGCAAATTTTTGCGTACTGCCGTCATATTTTTTTCTGCCTCGTATGTTGCACGTTTTCGTTTGTTTCGTTTTGCACCTTTACTGCTGACGAGGCACTCCAGGCATTTTCTGGAAAGTGCTTCGCAACTGTTGTGCTGTACCGTGTGGAAGAGTGTGAGGCGCAACCTCAGCGGGTAATTAAATTGGGATTAGTCGTCGGTTGAATTAATGCTCCGATTTTCTTTCGCATACTTTCCGCACATCTAACGCGAGGGCAAATTGGCGGCAATTTTGCTGTCTCGTTAACGCAAAGTTTCAACATGTCCCCCCCATTATACGTGCACGAAATTTATTTCGTTAAGAAGGTGCTTCGTTTATTTCTTCTTAGCACGCGCGTGAATTGGAGCATATATACCAGAGGCCCTGCGGGTGCTGTGACATTGACTGGCGTTCTGAAACTTGCTCCCGAATCGCGTCGAGGGCGCTAACAGATGGAGAAAATCGGCCGGAATGCGAACGAACTTGTGAGGCGCAAGGGGGCGTACACATGTCGACCGGGGGCATTAAAAAGCGGCGGAAGGGGGGAGGAGAGGGCAGAAGACATTTTACGACATCGTGGAACACCCTATGCGAAGCGATGCGAGGGTAATATGTTTACTGGGTAGCGGGACAGAGACGAGAAGATGAAGAAGCGCGCCAAGCAGCCGCGCAGTGGCGGTGATATCTGTCACTCTATCGCAAATTGCTTTACTCACACACTAATTAGACGACATACATCAGACGATTTTAATTAATCTTACTCAGCAACTGTCACATCAAGTGTACAACTAATATGTGAATGTAGAACGCCGGCGCCTCCACCGGTGGAGGCGCCTCGAAACAGACATTTCGGTTTTAATATTACTTGTTCAACTTTACTTTATATATAAATAATTAGAAAATTAATTTCACACGTCGTTGGCGTCTAATCTAAGCTTAAAGGTGTCCATCAACCACACCTAGCCTGTACAAGGAATTAACACTTTTTGTAATGAAACTGCGTCAGCATTGGACGTTTGTCAATGATATCTCGTTAATTATGGTTTAGACACACATGTGTGACGTGTATTTAATTTTCAGAACTGTGTTTGAGCAAGGCTTTGATGTCGATACACACTTGATGAGAGGGCTTACACACATACACATCCCTTCGCAAAGTGCGGGACTCACAAATGCGTTGTATATTTGTAATCAACGACCATTAATTAGCGTCTGTGGCCCACCCGGTGTGCAGCACCTGCAGTGTCGATTTGTCCGCCATTAACAAATCGCCGTAGCACACCTGCGCACTCACCTGCAACAGAAAACGGAACACCACAGGGCTTAATACAATTTGATATATGCGCGTAAAACAATATGGTTTCACAACTCAAAACGCACAACGAAGTAAATTAAACTTTCGACATGCCCCAGAAAAAAAGCCTACGCAGGTACAGCCGCCTTTTTCGGTTTACTCGTGCATATAATACTGTTAGTTAATCATGTTTCGTGCAGGTTGGCGGAACTTTTTTCGCCCGCCGTGAACCATGAACAAAAAAAAGTTTATAACAATGGTAACCCTCCATACGTGCGGAAAGGTTGTGGATTGAAGTGAAGGAAGGAGGTCGCGGCACAGTTTGCGTAGAAGTTTTTTTTTTTTTGCGCGCCCCCCTCGCTATTGACGTAATTCTGGCTTTTCGCTAATTTTTTCCAAACCGCAAACTCCTTGAGGCGACATTACTTTGCTTGCAATGAGTGTTTGTGTGAGTGTGTGCAGATCTGGGGGCGATAGCTGCGCAAAACTGGCGCGGCTCGAGTTTGAATTGAAGGACACGCGCGTATTTTAAACTTTTTCATCTTGTAGCAGTCGCAGTAATAGTCCTGGCGGAAGTGGAAGGCTATGTGAGTGCGGGGGCGCACACGGCGACAGCCGAATGATTTATAGCTTTTTAAACAGTTAAGCCGCCGGGAAACACGCAGCTTTGCCCAGGCTAAGCTTGTGCGCTCTTTCCCTGCGCGCCTTTCCAATCGCTGCGGTTATAAATTATGTAAACAGACGCCGAATGCGGCCAAATTGGTGACCGTGGCGTGAAATAGAGATAGCTTTACGATCATCCCGTGGCGTGGACAAGGATGCCATCTTATAATAGCCAAATGCCAATTGAAAATTAGACATATTTAGATTAATCAACAATATCTTGCTTATCACAAATAAATTTATTATAGAGGGTGTCCCATTAATGGCGTAATTCTTCTGGAGGTTTTATAGATGGAATTAGGAGAAGTTACATTGAGATAAAAAATAGTAGGTAAGTTGTTCTTCATGTCCGAGATACAAAGCGATAAAGTTTCTTTGTCAACTTTGTTTCTAATTATTCTTTTGTTTTAATTTAAGTTGTTACTTATTCCAGTTGAAGTTTTTGATCCACTGGCAATATCGTAGGAGAAATTCAATTTTAAAATAACAAGTCCTAAGTATAAAACTATAGATTTGAAAACTTGTTAATTTAAAATTCAATTGCTCCTAAGATTTTGCCAATGGATCAAAAATTTCAATTGGAATAGGTAACAAATTAAATAATCCTTCAATTATCACTTAAATTAAAACAAAAAAATAATTACAAACAAAGTTGACAATATAACTTTACTGCTCTGTATCTCGGCCATGAAGAACCAACTTTTTTCGCTCAATGTACTTCTTTTAATGCCATCTATAAAAGCTCCAGAGGAATTACGCCATTACGCCATGGGACACCCTGTATTGAAGAAGATAGTGATACGTAAATAGGTTCGGTATAATTTTCCCATATGCCATAAGAATTTAAAATCCTCAACCGTAACATAGAAGTATCACCCCTTAGCCACGTTTACCGCCAAACTGAAATCATAATGTTTATAAAATCTTTAAAAAAATTGAAAATTGTATTCGTAAACGTTGGAATACGTATTAAATGTGGTCACCAAATTGCGTAAAACTTGCAATATGCCAAGGAGAAAAATGATTTCAAACATTCTTCAGAATTTCAGAATTTCCATATGCTTTTTTTTCCAAATAACTTCTAAAAATTAGAAAATCATTTTCAAGATGCCAAGGTGCAAACGAAGAGGAGTAACTGCGATAGTCCCTTTCAGGTCGTAAAACTTACTATGCATCATAATTTTATGCCAGGGCGGGAAATTAATATGAAATGGTTATTACAGCTGTACGGTGCATATTATGGCCAAAAATAAAAGAGCAGCACCATTAAAAGTCCCCGCACACTAGTGCAACACATCGTAGAAGAAAATGAAGGAATGAATGAATGCCTGCACGAAGCAAATGCATAATACATGAAGCGCACCCCGCCACGGCGAGAGAGAGTTCACACAGCTCAAACTCGGTTAAAACGTTTCCCAAAGAGCCACGCTAAACTATCCGCGCCGCAACACATCAACCCGACAGCCGACGATGATACAGTTATTCTTTGTGCATTCGGGCGGAGTATTGCGGTTGTCTCCCTCGCAGGCAACATGCTAGGAGAGTGCCTGCGGACCATGATGTGCGAGACCTTTCAATGCTCTGCTGGATTGCAGCAACGGACGGAAATCTCCGCTGGGGCTGATATTTCGCGAAATTTCCTGTCGGCTTTTTAAGGCAGTGAGAGCCAGTGTTTGAATGTGAGGTCTTTCCTATTTACCTCACTGCCGCAAATGCGCATTAATGATGCGTCCGGAACATTTCCGCACGATCCGCACTAACCCATTGATCCATGGCTGGCTAACGTTGCCAAAATGGCTGCGTTCAGTGCGGGATGAATATTTATGCCGGAAGTTTTATTCTCCACCGTAAATGTGTGGAATTTTCCCAGGAGGTGAGGAGGTGAGGAGGTAAGGAGGTAAGGAGGGAAATCATAAAAATCGACAGTCGACATCAAGTTTGGGTTTAATTAACACACAGCACCGTCGCGGCTGGTGCAAAGTTTTATTGTCGTTTTGTTTTTGGCGCGTTATATGCGCTGCGTAACGATGCGACGCTGGCTGGGGCTTCTGACGATAAATCGGTTGCCCCTCCAAAGAACCTCACACCAAACTCCCGGGCGCTGCGGTTGGGTTTCACTCCGGTTACACCAGAAATCGAAAGGGCGTTACGACGCTCGGGCATTTATTTATTGCTGCGTGGATACTAAAACATTCATGCCCTCGCAGAGGCAATAGCTCTTTCTGGCGTTTGGCAGTTTTGTTGTTGTGATATCCAAAGATAACTCTGTTAGCACACCGAAGGATTGAGTGTAGGTGTAGTGGAGTAGATGTATTAATGACCCTCCTCACGATATGTTAAGCAACACACTTCAAATAAATCGCTCCCTATTGAGCATTTACTCTTATTAAAGTGCGGAAGTCTTATGGGAGAATGTTGAATAGTTTTGTGCGAACATGTGTTCAGCATCCCCCCTGTATGCATTCATTGTGGCATAGTGTTGGATAAGCTTGAAAGGCTTTAGTTGTCCGTACACATCGGACGTAATGTCCGATTGGCGACAACAAATAGAAGAGCAGCGATGCGTGGCACCACCATCCCTCCCGCAACAACCCTGTGCCCTCGTGCGGCCCCGGCAATTGATTTTTACCCTTTCCGCCGATTTTCCCAAAAATGCAAAACCGGCACAAAACTGCCTCGCCACCAGCCGCACAAGAATCTAATCCACGCGCATGAATTACTTGTAATACGCATTTTTGCGCTGAAATTTGATGGAAAATTGATTCATCGCTCCGGGGCATCTCTTTCAGAATACCGCTTCTGGCTGCACGGTTCGATGGCCGAAAATCAAATTTCCATCGCATCTAAGTGACTGAGTGAATGAATGACTGGCACATATATAAGAAGAAAATTGCCCAGGAACGTTTCCGCTCCATGTTCAGCCGCTCATCAGCGCGCGGGATGCTCCGGCACTCCGGGTTCAGTGTGGTACGCCTTCTGGCTGGCTCGTCATCTCAGCGCGAAGATCCAAAGCGGCAGTAAAGCAGGAAGGCGCTGCGGTAAAACATCCCAGGCGCTCAGCCTGTCTGCTCGCCGACGCTTTTTGATTCAACCCGACCGAGGACCGACCACACCACACGCTGCAGATATCCATCCGCACACGCCATACGAGCCAGGGATAAGTGCGGACGAGTGTTTTTTACTTTGCAGACAAGTGTCTTTCACACGTACCAATTTTTTTCTACTCTTGCAGCCACACATTAGACGAGCGCTTAAATGACGTCATCTTGCAGGGCGAATTTCGCGCCAGCAGCCAGCCAAGAAGGGGGTAAGTGCGCACAAAGAAAACATAACGTTGGTTCATAACAACATCTATGGCAAGTGTTTTTATTAATATTGTTTTACAGCAGTCAAAAAGCTACCTTTTTAAAGTGGATGAATTTCGATGCAATATAGTACATTGCGGACCTGGGGCCGAAACTCTGACTGACTGTGGTCGCCGGAATGTGCTTGGCTTGCTCGATCGAAACAGACAAATGAATGCAACTGTTGAAAACGTTCTAGAGTAAGTTGTAATAGTGTTTCTGATCAAAAGAAAGACTTTTTTAGCTAGACATTTAGCTAGACATTTTAGCTGGACATTTTTGGCGCCCAATTTAAACAACATTTTGCAATTTGAGAATACAAAATATTGAAAACCGGCACTGTTTTGAAAGTCATATTCAACCGAAAGTCGTTCCCATGATCAAAAGCAGTATAGCTTGTAATTCGTATACATATTGAGTAATTTTTGCCCTTGGGCGTTTGAAAGTTTTTTCATTCCCCTTGACTATAATATTTCATTTTAGGCCTTAGAATGACGACCGAAAACTTTCCGACCGAAAAGTGTTTCAGGTGCAGATGAGAAAAAGCCCGTTTTTCGGAAGTTTGTCGTTTCATTTAATAACTGATTAAATAACTTGCCCCTCATGTGTAATGATATCGTCTTTTCCATCATCCGTTCTCAAGAGAATTAGCGAGAGAATCTTGATTCTTGGAATCTTGGGATTGTAGCTTTTAATGACCGTCTGGGCGGGCAGCAATAAATTAGCGGCAATTAATGCCTGTCCAAGCGTGCGTTCCACTATCATGCATACGCGGGTGGGGTGAGGGGTGCGTTTAGAATTTGATACGCGCCAAGTAGCGCATTAACAGATTTCATTTCGCGATATAACACTTGCGCGACAGAGCAAAAACTTGTAGCGCCCCGAGGTTGACGAAACTAAATTACCCAAAAAACATATTACTCCCTGACGTTTCTACAGGAAGCGGCGGCTCGATGTGTGTCTCTCTGCGAAGAAGAAGTTTCCTTCCCTCTGGTGCTCTACCAAGGCTAATACTGCAGTAGCGGATTTTGGGCAAAGTGAGAATGATCAATTATGATTTCGAATTTTCGTGCGCCGGGCGCCGCATTTACCTTTACACCAAAACCGCCCCTTCGCTCTGGAAGAAGAAGTACGCGCGTAGGAGCACCGAAGCGCACATACGTGCGAACTAATGGAGTTCATTAATTTAATGCGCGGTGCGCGAATCGAGATTGTTACAGTATACCTATAGGGAGGTGACGCAACCGCGCACCGTGTAAAAGGAATGCCATTAATTTATTATATTATGCTAAGGTGGAAGAGGGGCGAACAGATAAAAGGGGTGCAAAACAAAAGAAAGAAACTATGGCGTAGAGGTGAGCAGCGCACGGTGGGCGCTAAGTGACATGATTAATAACCCAACCGTGACCATGTCATTCCTCCTCACCAGATCTCCAGAGTAGGCGGGAATAATTGTAAATGAAAGCCCACATCAAAATCAACAATGGAAAAACGCGTCTAATTTTTCGCATTTGATTTGGAAAAGAATGCGCTCAGAATTTATATTCATCGGTTCCTTGGATCCTTGGGTTGGGTTGGCATCCAGTAGAAGTGTGGAATTTGCGATCCACTTCCACTTCACTCGTCGCCTCGTCCGCGACCGGAGACGGAACAGGACCTCGATCAAGCACTGAGGAATAAATTCAGCTATTTGCCAAAATATGCGACGCATTTCGGCGAAATCCTACACAAATGTGTGGAGCCGTGCAAACAGGCGGCGCGTGGCTGCAAGTCGCGCACCGAACGACAAACAAGATTGTTTATTTATCTGTTGACAGCTGAAAGATGAACGATGATAAATAAACACGCCTACGCGCTACGCAAACAAATTTCCAAACGCACACGGGATATTCCCGATGGATATTAATTCAAGTGCGCCAAAACAATTCAGCGTCAAAATCAATCTTTATTTTGCCCCATATTGTGTCGCGACGTACAAAATATACATTTAATGCAATCAACATGCAATCATGGAATGAGTTGGTGCACCTGCTAAAAGGCCATTAGTATTAGGTAGTAGTGTTGAAATAGAAACTGCACACACATACGAAATAAGGGAAATAACCAAAAAAAAGAGGTAAGCATTGCAGGTAAGCGTTATTGGAAGCGCTGCAGGGAATAGTTAGTTGTACGCTTGCAAAGCACCATTGTGAAAGTTGCGGACAATGAAAATGCATTACGACCAACTGTTACTGGAGCAGCAAGCGGTAGGCAGTGTGAGGCTATTATATTAAACTTCCACATAACAATCATTTGTTTAAATTTAGTTGCTTCACTAGGTGGTCTGCTCCACGAAGGGGCGGAGGGCGGTGGGGAGGAGAAGGGTGAGAGGAAGACAGTTGCCTTCCGCGGATTCAATTCCCCACAGCGTCGCTGCGAAGACACCAATTACGAATACTGGTTGTTTGTGGAATTAAGCTTTTGGGGATCTTCCGCAATGGAAAAACATTCAGTATGTACAAATAGCGGCCGTGGGGAGAGCGACGAGAAGGCCAGCATGGAATGAAAGCATCCGTTTCGTTTTTGATTGCTTTGTGCTGCATTGTCCGCTACGCAAGGGTGGAAAAGTTTTCCTCTGAATTTTGGAAAATCAGAAAAGCGGTAAATACAATTAATCACAGCATTTTGTGCTATTGCCTCGCCCTTATTTACCCTCCCATTTCGAAGAATCGTTTGACCTATTCACAATTTGGTGCAGCAGATAAAATTTGTCCAACTCAAGAGTATGGTGGTAATAGCCAATCATATACTCTCTAGGGCAGTGAGTTATACGCAAAGCCGATCGACTAAACTAGACTTTATCATAATGCAAACGACGCGCCACTGCTGCGCAGCAACGCGTTACAGCATTTTGGGCTACTACCTCGTCCATATTAAACGTTCCTTTATTGAAGATACTTTTGATCAATTCAATTTGGCTTTTTTTTCGCCTTTTTATTAAAGTTTTGAATTTCATTAACATGACGTAGATAAAAAAAATTGAATTTACATTTTCATGATGGTATTTCAGGCACAATTGCGATGCAGTAAATGTACCCGCTCTCGTAGAGGTACGCAGGGCAGGGGATATGTGGAACGGTTGCGTTAAATTGGCTTCATGAGGGTTGCGTTGTCGTGCCGCTGCGCGCGGATTTATCGGCTCGTTTATGAATATTTTTTTATATTCCGCGCCCGCGCAATGCACATCGTTACAGCGCTCCCGCGGGATCAATGTGTATTTCTGCCATGCGGGGTTGGATAGTGATATTTGATCGTCGCTGCTGTGTGCGTTCATGAATAATTAAACATCGCAGATACGCAGCGTATAAATTATAAAAATGGCGGAGATAAATTAAAATAATAGATATGTAAATCTGCACTGATTTTAATTATTTTTGCTGTAACTTTGCTTGGATTTGCATGCGAGACCAAAGCCCTCCCTGCGAACGAATAAACAAATGCACGCGATTACTGAAACGGTTCTAGAGTAATTTGCAATAATAATTTCGTTCATATATTGATTACTCAGGGGTACTCAATTTTTGCCATTGGACTTTTGATAGTTT
>JARJDQ010007694.1:0-10310 GCA_030264215.1 Geostiba sp. GC000077 | reverse complement strand
TCTTGCCTATCGGAATCCGCAAAGATACTTAAAGAAAGGGTACGCATTCGGGAAATATGAAGCAAAATATAAAAATAAATCAGAAAGTTTTCAAATTTGATTTCAAGGCACTTCCAGGGTCCTGATGGTGTTGGGACGGGGTGCATTTTAAAGAGCGTCTTCTTGGCTCACCGAATCAGCAAAGAAAGTTAAAAAAGGAACACGCGTTCTGAAAATATGAAGGATGTTCCGTCGCATGTCGTCAAGATACTGAAAACATTTATCAAAATTTTACATCCGTCTATTACATACTATTGATAAGTCTATTCAAACTTGTAATTTGGAGGCAAATAGAACAATAAAAGCAATGTAAAAACGCTACAGTAGGTCAAAGTACAAAGCGGTAGTTGTGTTTTGTGTTGTATATTAAAAACACATCTATTTATTATTCATCGTGTACATGACAATAACAATGTGCATGTTCACAAATAAATTGAAATGAAATCAATTCTGTAATTTGAGCGTTTGCTCCTCGAAACGCAGATGCGCACTGACGTGGTCCACATTCCACACTAGCGCGATGGCACGAACAACGGATGCAAACACAACCTATTGCTCGCTTTGGTGTAAATCGGTGAACGTATAACTACGAATCGAATTTAAAATTAAGTACACATTTCCTTAAAAATAAATCACACGTATTGGGGCACCAAAAATACAACAACAAATCCATTTCATTAAGACTATGATCACTCGCTTTGGCAATTAATAAACATCAATGCTTTTGAGAAATTGTACTTGGCGTGTCTACAGCTTCGCCTCGACGAGGTTGCCGATGGCGAAGACGTTGCGCGGATCCAGCTCGCGTTTGGCGGCGTTGAAGAGCGCCACGCCCACCTCGCTGACAGTCGCTGGATACCAGCGCTTGCGCAGCTTACCGACGCCGTGGTGGTGCGAGATGCTGCCGCCGGAGGCGAGTATCTCCTCGCGCGCCTCGTCCTCGATCTCCGCATAGGTGCGCACCGGGTCCTGCTCGTCGCCGTAACGGAAGCCGAAGTAGAAGTAGATGACGCAGCCGGCGTCGTAAGTCTGCGTCACGCGGCACGAGCAGAGGCTGTGCGTGATGCCGCGGCGGTCGCATTCCCGCGCGATGGTGTGCTTCACATTCCGGCAGAGCTGCACGGCACGGTCCCATGGCACGGACGTCTCAAATGACTCTGCTACAATGTTATACTCGGAGCCCAGGTCCTGCAACAAAACGGGTGACTTTAGAAATTTGCTCCCAGTTTACACCATGATGATTTGCCACCTACCCTAATATAAGCAATGACAAAGGTGAGCATGTAACCACGCAGGCCGTTGGTTTCGCCAGCCGGAAGGCCGCCATGCTTGGCGGCAATGTCATTAATGCGCTTTTCATGCGCCTCCACCTCCTTGCGGTTGCCCTCGAAGAGCAGCGTCATCACGCACATGCTGTGCACATCGAAGCCCTTCCACTTGGTGACGTAAAATTTCTTGAACCCATCGCCGATGGACGCCAGGAAACCGGGCACTGCTTTGAGGCTCTGCCCAAACTTGAACTGCTCATTATCCATCAGCCGCACCGACGCCGGCTGGCAGCGTTCGCGCGCGATTTCCCGCATACATCGCACGCCCGATTCGAAGTCGGGGAATACAATCGAGCCGAAGCGCTTGCATGCGGGCAGTGGGCGTATCTTCAGCACCACCTCCGTGACGACGCCCAGGCAGCCCTCGCTGCCGAGGATCAGGTGGTTGAAGTCCGGCCCGCAGGACATCCGCGGCACCTGGCAGTTCTTCTCCAGCACGCCGCGCGGCGTCACCATGCGCACGTGCACCACCAGGTCCTCGATGTTACCGTAGACGTTCTTCTTCATGCCGGAGGCACGCGTCGCCACCCACCCGCCGAGGCTGGAGAACTCGTAGCTGTCCGGCTCGTGGCCGGTGGTGAAGCCCAGGTGGCCGAGCTCGCGCTCC
The DNA here is from genome assembly GCA_030264215.1 of Geostiba sp. GC000077. Taxonomy (NCBI): domain Eukaryota; kingdom Metazoa; phylum Arthropoda; class Insecta; order Coleoptera; family Staphylinidae; genus Geostiba; species Geostiba sp. GC000077. Next base: position 8,336 of record JARJDQ010007694.1, on the reverse strand, counting down.
AGGTCCTGCCCCACGATGCCGCTCTCGCAGCACGCGACCAGGTTCTCGCGGTCCACCCACAGGATGCGGTTCATCTGCGAGGTGTCCAGCGCGATGATGCAGCGCGGCTCGCGCGCTGGGCACTCCACCGCGCCGGACACCGCTGTGCCGCCGCCGTACGGGATGATCACCAGGTTGCAGTCGTGCGCCAGGTCTACCAGCCGCACCACATCGCCGTGGCACTTTGGCCAGACGACTACGTCCGGTATGCGCTCGAACCGGCCCTCGCGCAGCGTCTGAATGTCGTGCAGCGTCTGCCCATGGGCGCGCACTATCCGATCGACCACGTCCGTGGAGTAGTCCACGCCCAGCTTCTTCAGCTGCTCCAGCTGCTCGGCGTGGATGCGCGTGGGGTAGGTGTCCTCGGTCGGGAGCGGCTGCGCCTTTCGCGCGGGCTTCTTCAGGTCCAACGCGAACGTCTCGTGCACGAACTGCGTAAAGTACGGCAGCTCCAGATCACCGATCGGGTACCGGTCGCCTGTGAAGTGAATGATGCCATTTTTGATCTGGAATTTCGAGTCTTGATATCCCCAGCCGTTCCACTTTAGCAGTTCCTGCCTGTAAACATAGCAACGTCACAATCAATTAAAACATGTTATTTCATTGCATCCATTTTATCATAAACACTAATTGACGATAATATTAATCATCCATGCATTCTGGTTGGTTGGGATATTGGGAATACGGGGGTCAGTAGGTAATTCACAAGACTAATTATACCTACGTGCGATTGCAAACTGATGGAACTGCACGGAATTGATTTGGAACGTGAGCAAGCATTCGATCAGAGATTAACGACGTTTATTGGATTGTACAATGTAGCGCTATATGCGGAACTAATTTTACGACGTAATGCTTTACTATTTTATACGGTGCGTGGGTTTCTCATTCTTTGACATACAAAAAGGTATTATACGGGAAGATGCTTGGAAAGTATCAAGTATATGTGGGCACAAAATGCCAACTCTATTTTTCATTCTTCATTCTCTACGCGCAGCGTCATCGGATGAAGTCACTGTTATGACCATGTTATGACTAACATAATATATTGCATACATATACCTATACAAATGTTACATCATTACATCCGATACAGTCAATAGGTAGCAATTAGATGCAATGTTGTACTGAATCTACTCTAAATTCTAATTCTAAAAAGTTGTACAATGTATAGTTTGTGTCACGATATACCGTTCACATCCATTAGGCTTATTTCTTTACCTTAAACTGGTACTTCTGGGAAAACAATATTATCCAAGGGTGGGCATTCTTAAAGACATTTTTGTTACTAACTGCAAGGTACTATAATCCCTTAAATTGAACTTCGCGGCAAAAACTACTTTGCAGGTTATATCGATATTTGGTAATGCAGGTAACCACTTATTTAAAGGTGCTTACTTCATTCAATGAGGATAGTGTACTTTTATTTAAGGATTTTTAGTAAAGAAAGCACATTTTTAAAAATATTGTTTTCTTCGAGTTATTTTGGCGGCATTTCTATGGCAACTTATGGACAGAGAATGCGATGGCAGCGATGAGTCACAAGAGTAGAGAAAAATTATAATCATTGTTACAGGCTCAAAAGAGACGTTAAAAAAATCGAAAAAAATATTTAAAAAATAAAGGACGCGAGCTTTCTCATTGTATTAATGTCAAAAAAAGGGGAACGAACAGATTAGTACATTTCTTTAAAATGAATGTAATGTTAGTTTGAAACGTTCTCTTTCTCATACTTAGAGATTAAAGAAATAAGCCTAATTGGAGTCAACGGTAATATCTTGATATAAACTATACATCGAATATGCATAAAAAAGTAGAGATGTGGATACGATTCAATTTCAATTTCACGAAATTTCTGAAATGTAATTTAAGTGATACGTAAAAAAGTAAGTTACGTTTCCATGGCGACAAATTCAAATTTTCCAATTTTTATCATATTTTTGCGCAAATCGAGGTGCAAACATGCACATATGCACAGACAGTCAGCGTATTCAATAGTATTATATTAATATTTGTTTCTTTTTAATTTTTTATTTGTTAAAAGTTAAATTTAATACCTATTTTCGACTTTGTTTTTGAACTATTTTACTATATAAATATTTCTTTATACACGCATGCATAGTACTGATGCTATTATCATACTGCTTTGACGATAATAAGAGGGCGTTGTATACACGAGACTTCCATTAATCACTAAGTTATTAATGAGACTGCTATTAATCACTAAGTGATTAATGACACTGCCATGTATATCATGTATGCCATGTATACTGCAGTGTATACAACGCCCTCTTATGCTCTATGCATGCGTGGATAAACTATAGTATACTACACGGGTGTAATGATCAGTAATCACTCGGGCGACTTGCTCCGTTCGCCTGCGGCTCACTCCACAATACGTCGCCCTTCGTGATTACTGATAGTCATTACACCCTAGTGGTATAACCCTAGTGGTATAATATTCTATTATTTTATTCTCGTGAATGGATACAGATGTTTTGAGTTTTTAAACATGTTTCGGCCTGTGGCCATCGTCAGAGTTTCTGAAAATAAAAACTCAAAACCTCTGTATCCATTTACGAGAATAAAATAAAGAAATATTAATACATGGATTATGAAAGTAGAAACATCAAATTACTATATAAATAGCAAATATGTTAGTGTAAGCTGCCCGATTGTAACCTATAATTATGTATAATTCTGTTATTGTTTAATCCACTAGTGACATTGTACAGAACAATAACAGAACAACAGTTACAATCGAACAGTTTACTCTAAACGCAGTATATTTAATTATTTGAAAATCCAGCGCTTTTTAAATTTAATTTTCTAAAATAAAACTTTTTTTTTAAGTTTCAATTTGAGACTTATGAAACAATCATATATTTCATTAAGATCCACATCACTATAAAAAAGTATAAATTTGAAATATTTGTATTCCGACGTTTGGTAAGTGCCCGGATGTGCTGTACATGTGTCGCTCACATGTGGGGGATGCGCTGGGGACCGGGTACGAGGGTCCGAATGTGCAGCTGGCAGGGGACAACATTTGCGAAGGGTTGCACTTGTACATTGCATGGCAAAGACAAGGCACGCGGTGCCTCGAGAAAATCGATAAAAATAAAGCCGGCGTGCAGCGTCGTGGCGTGCAGGGCCTGGCGAGGCGTTCCCTATCTGCTCTCAGTTCCCACGTGTATAAATATTTCAGCGCGCGGAGCACACCGACTTTAGCGTTCCCACCCTAATAGTTTATAGCGCACTTCAGTTACTATTTCCAGAGTTTAACCAGAACAATTTTTTTATTCGGCGTGAGAAAAATCGTTTCTTACTGTAGGTTTTAACAGCTTTAACAGAGTTTTAACAGTTACAGATGAAATTTGAGTTGCATGGCATAATCCGCATAAAGCTATATTTATATTGTGCCAAGAATGGACCAGAATGTAACCAGGAAGGAAGGAAAGTTAGGAAAGTGAGGCAGTGCACAATTGTATATTGTATTTGTATGTAAACAAAAGCAGAGCGACGTGCCGCGTGTGATGTGCGACACGCAAGGCGAGCGTTAGTGCTCGTTGGGCAATTCTAATTAGTTAGTAATCTGGCGCCAGGCGTGAATCAGCAATGCGCAATGCGAGCCGGGTGGCGGTTGGCGGTTGGTGGGTAAATAGTTACCGTTTCTTCGGAATGACGCTCTTCACGTGAATGCCGTCGTGTTTGTCCGGCGCGTCGGCGTCGGGCGTCCTGGTGGTCGTCCCCTTGCCGGCCATCGCCCCGCTGGAGCCGCTCGCCGCACTCGCTCGCTGCACACGCCGCGGTCGGGCGCCGCGCACTGATAAACGCGGCGCGGCGCGCCCCGCTTATATCTGGCGGCCCTGGGCGCAGCGTTGCGCTGCCGCTGCCGGCGCAGTGGGGCAGTCGGCGCGCCCGTTTAGGTGGAGCTCGCCTCTGCCATGCCGCGCGCAATGCTGCCGAATGAAGCTGCCCCCCCAGAGCGGCGCGGCGTTGACATCGGCGGTGCCGGTGGCGGCGTCGCCGCGACATATGTCACGGCGCCGTCACTACCGACGCTCGCTAACTTTACGCTTGGCGCGGCGTCGCTGTGCGCTTCCGCCATCTGCCGCTTGGGTGCGCTCTTCATTTATTTAGTTCTCGCTTTTAGCTTTTAGGGGCAATTGCACGCCTCCTAATTAAAATAAACATAGGATTAAATCCTATACTTAGCATTAATGTCATTGCACGGCCTATGCATTGCGTTAGTAGAACGTAAATTATCGCTTAATCTGATAATTAACTTAATGGGTGGATATCTGCTAATTAACCAGTTAGGTATCGGATTTGACAAGGCAAAACTGACAAAACCAGACAAACCCCAGATTTCCAAGGTTGCGATTTTCAACAAATTCATAGACAACCATGGAAATACAAAGGAAAGTTCTTTCTATTTTGTTACATGGTTCAGGGACAGATGAGGGTACTGGATTTTAATATAAAATTGATCAAGGTCTTTGGAAAAGAACAAATATATGGATTGATTTTAATCAGATTCAAATTCCAATCAGATACCCAATATGGGAGGGAGGAGATGAATGATGGTCTCTTTTGGTAGTGGCAACCTTTTCTAAGAATTTAATATGGAACAATATAATTAGAAGAACCAAATAGTGATTTTAATACAATACTTTGTTAGGAAATAGCTGCACTCATCAAACTATTATTTTATTAATAAAAATCTATAATCTCATAAAATCCTAATTTACTTATTACATTCTAAAGATAATAAGCAGAAAAATTAAGTTACAATTCCATTGCGTTCCAAGCCTATTTATATGATGATGCATAACTTTTCTGATTTTGTTTCAATCTTGCAGTTTGGTCAGGTGGAGGGGTCCACATTTTAGAAGGTCTGCAAAATTAATAATGAATTGTTACACATAATGTAAAGATAATAACATTACTGGATTGGCGTTGAAAACGGTCTTACCGTTTCAAGACACTTCAAAGCTTTCAACCTCCAATATAGAATTTGATTTTAATTCATTTCAATAACATCTTTGACATTTCTCCAACATTAATAACGAAAATCACTAGGTTATAAGATGTTGCTACTTAAGAAAATATTTAGCAGTAGTTTTGCATGCGGCGTGAGACACAAGGTGCAATGCAACTGAAATTTAGACATATGTTTAGTAAAAGTTATAATTTTGAAGTATCTACATTTAATTAGGAGGCGTGGAACTGCCCTTTATAGTTTTACTTTTACATCAAACATATTATGCAAAATAATCAAATCATCATAGAGTTTTATAATTTTAAAACAACGAAGCACATTCTCCAGTTAATAGTTAACATGAAAACCGAAAACGAACCATGATTATGATTGTGAGGACTATATGCATGCATTTTTGTTTATTTTTAAAGCAAATTTACTTTAATTTATAGCATGTGTTGCTGCTAACTGCTGCTGACATGCCGAGCATCATGACACTCTGGAAAGTACAAAACAAACGAAAATTCAGCAGCGTGCGTTATCAACACCATCGCCAGTGATTACAAAAAATATTTCTTGCTTCGCCTACATTGTTTCATTTGTTTCAACCGCAACTGTGTGATGAACAAAACGAAATAGCCTCCAAAAGGCTATTAAATTAACACCTACAACTGCTTGCGTTAAATCATCACTTCCATACATGTGTGGAGCTATTGCAAAGATTCAAAATGAAACGTTACAAAACGTAATAAAAATATGCACAACAATTCTTTCTTTCTTTTGTTAAACATGAGAACAGAGACTAAATAATATTATTATTATTACTTTTATTCCTTTATTACTGTTATATTTTTGTACTTAAGTTTTTTTCTGTTTATTTTACATACCTTTATTCACTAGTTTATACCTTAAATGTACAAACTTATGCTATTGATATAATAAATGTGTTTGTATGTTTTTCATTTCATTAATTTTTTTTCACAATTAAAAAAAAGGTTATTGTGAGGTGGACTTTGCACACATTTTATTCATTGCAATTTTTAATTGTGCTATATCTGTTGATATTTTGAAAATATGAGCCAATAGCCAATTATATGATGCTATAATATGCTGGGAACCATATCTCTCGTCTACAAATATGGATCGATCGACTATATGAATGTATTTTAAAAACGGAGTTAGAGCCGTGAATAAATATTTGATTTCTTATCGAGCGTCATCGCTTGTTTATTCACCGGGGAACTTTCGAAGAGCATGTCGTTGAAAGATGGGATTGTATGAATACAAATATGTACAATGTGCATGTACCGATGATACATGTTTATTAACTAATGATCAGTCTTGTACGGTGTTTTCCCGCAGTATGATCGAAGCAATGGATTCACGAGAGATAGGATGATAGGAATGCGCCTCAGAATATTATTGATTTAGGAGTAAATGCGTTTGTAATTACACACAGAACCAAATGCAATTTTCTTTCAGAGGATATACAAACTAAAATATTGAAATGTATCATTAAATTATGGAACCAGTAGCTAACCATGGCAAAGGTGAATATAAGCTTGATTATTTCGTGATCTATTCTATAGCATTTAAAGAATTACGTAAGAGTACCTAAAGTAGTAATAGTATCATACAAAAATACATGTTCCATATCTCCAATCAATAATACCTACGACATACTATAAATATTTAAATACAGCGTGTGTGCAAATGATGAGTAAGACCTCGTTTATACACGGTGCAAAAGAACCTCTGAGGATTAGTGAGGCATTGTATTGTATTGTTATGCTAATGAGTGGCTCACTTCGAAAATATTACGTATATATAGGATTAACTATTAATCGCGGTATTCCTCTGGAAGGGTTGTTGAGGATCATCCGTGGAGCAACAGAAAAATATTTAAAACATTTTCTTGACTTAGGAATTTCCTTCAATTACCAGCAATTTTGAAAATGGCAAGGTGTAAAAAACATTATTGAATTCATTAACTCCTCTAATCAAAATTTTGGATCTAGTAGCAAAATCCAACGAGGAATTTGATTTTAAATTTACAATTTTTCAAATCTTGAAAGTTGATCGTTTCGAGTTTTAAAATAATAACTCATAGATAAAATCAATAAGTAATAACTAACAGTTACATTTGATAATAATTGTTAGGTTCAACTTGTTGTGATCAGCGATGTTGCCGTTTCTCTCCCCTAACCCACTTTATAAGAACTAAATGATTTGATAAACATTTCTACCTCACACTACTAATGCTCCTCAACAATCCCTCCATCGGAATTACGCCATTAATAGTTCGCTCTGTATAAAAAATATTACGTCAGACTGAAACGCGTTTTGAGACCCTCGCCAACCGAAGGCCAATATACTATTTTTTATTTTAGTATTTTGAAGCAAGGGCGTGCAGTTCTTATCTGAGTGGATTCGGCGCATGAAATGAATCTGTCACAATCAGCGCAGAAAAGAACTGCGCGCCCATTGATGCTCTCATCAAGCAAAATTATTTCTGCAAATGCTCACGCACCCAAATAACACAATAAACCAATTTACAACAAATGACCAGGAGGAGGTGAATGTACATATGGCTTATATGTATATTCAGTGTTATTCATGTAGGTGCGTGTACAACTTTGTATCTCGAGTCGTTTTAAGGCCGATTTGCTGTTTGCTCTTAAAAGTGATTTTCTTGCGTTTTATTTTCGTATAAATTAATTCACCAAATCGCAGGTAAGTATTTGAAAAAAATCGCTATTAAACGCAAACAGCTCTTGAGTTGGTGTTAATATCGTAATGTTGTCATGAATACACGGCAGAGTGTTCAGAAGATTTTCTGCACCCTAGAAAGATGATTGTGGAGTGTCAAATGTTAATCGGTAATTAAGTGACATTTTCTAACCCAGTTTTCCCCGTGTTTAAAGTGCTATTTTAAGAGTGGTCGTAAAAAAAAGTAGAATTTCATTTATATCCCTGTAAGAGCCACAAATTGTGTCTCGCAATAGCTTCCGAAGTTTCTGCATTTAACTTGGTGCATGTAACTATGGTAACCAACAATGGTAGTAATGGTAAGGATTCTTGGAAACTACGGTTAAACTTTGAGTTTCGTACAACTGGCCATAAACGTGTGCAGGTTAGAAAATTTTCCCTAATCAGTGATATGTATAAGCCTAGAAGTGTGATTATAATTAAACCATTAGGTTAGTTGTCATACACTGCCATAACTATTCACCGTTACAATAATCACAACTAAATGAAGCTTCCTGTTGATGTGTGTTAATGAACCCCCAACGGTAAATTGTGGTGAATTGTT
>JARJDQ010007672.1:0-12795 GCA_030264215.1 Geostiba sp. GC000077 | reverse complement strand
GGCAAGAGGAGCAAATTTAATTTTGAAAAAAATATAGGCTATTTCCAATAAGCAATAACTCATAAACTAACATAATCGTGAAATTAATTTTCATCGTGAAGTTGCTAAATTTCATGTCCTTTCCAATGATGCTATTGCATGTATAAAATGTTAACAAATTCATTATATAATGAACAAATGCATCATTAAAAACACGACCGTAAAATGAAAATGTGGAGGCGCCGGGTGCCGAATATGTTTTTAAAACTTTAGGCAAGAAAAAAACGCATATTGCATGCTCATATTTTTCTAGCTCTTTAATATATCAAAAAGGTACCAACAACGAACAAAAAAATTCAAACCCCTACTTTGTGGGAATTAGTTTCAAGACAAAACCTATTTTGACATAAGAAATTTTGATATAAAACATAAAATGCTGTCAATAATAAAATCATAAATGCTATCATTTATTGCTATAACAAGATGTAGGAATGCGGAAAATGTGCATAAACATAATGTAAACACGCACCCCACCGAGAAGAAGGAAACACTGAAGGACTAAGGGGAAAAAAGGCATTCGAATTCAGGCGTCTCGCAATCAAACCAACATGAGCGCGCCGCATAAAAACATAAAAACGTTTTATTGATGTTGCAGGGACGCACACCGCACACGCTTTCCCCCCACCTCCCGCGTGCGAGTTTGTTCGCAATATCCTTAGAATTTCGCGTTTGTGTGGGCCACCATTAGAGGTTTTGCCTGCATCCGAGCAGCGTGTGTAAAATATTGTAGTGTTTTATGCGCGCTGCGAGCTGAAGCGCTCTTTATTTTTTATACTTTAATATGTATGGCCATTACATGCCGGCTGCCGGCTGGCCGGGGCAAAAAACTTAAAGGAGTGCAAAATGCTAAGAAGGACAAGGCGGACTGCCAAGCCAGGAGCGGAAAAGAAGGAAAACTCATAAATATATACAAATTTCGCACAGGGTATAAAAACTAGTCTGATATAAAACTTTTGGCTCCTCGCGAAGAGAAGAATCCTAGATTATGGAAATGTTGAATCTTTGTTTGCTGTTTTTGGGATGGGTTTTAAGCTATTCCAATAGAGATGGCGCTGCACGCAATTTTTGTTATTTCGCAAAAATATTATCCTTCAAGGACGAATTTGACACAACTGTGCGCACAGGTAGCGCTCGTTTTTCATGTTTCAATTACACTCACCGGGCCCACCCCCTCCCGAGTCCTGCTCGCGCATCCTGCGCACAGCGCGCACCACTTTAACATTTTAACATCGCGCCGCGTTTCTTTTAAATAACAAACGAACGAGCGCGACGTGTCGTGACTGCCAAGGGCTTCCCGTCCTCGTCCACCCTGTGGCGCATGACAAGGTCATGACAAGGACGCGGCAGCGAAGGAAATTTGCAAAATATAAAAATGCGGCGGTGGACACCGAGTTGGCGACTACAGGAAATGAGAATAATCATAATTGATTAAAAATTTACGCGAATGCGACTGGAGAAAAGAACGCCAGGACCAAGGACCGTTTCGGGGCTGGGGGTGGAAAATTAAAGCGATGGACGTGGAGGAATATAAAATGCGGGCGCACACCAATTTCCACTTCGTTTTCGAACGTGCGCTCGCATTAATATTCAATATCGCGACGTGACTCCTTTTTTTGCCCGGAAAAACATCCTTGCAGCCGATGACAAACAAATCGAACTAAAATAAAACGAGCACAGCCTTACGTTGATTAGGTTGTCGTCTACCAATTAATTAATCAAAAGTTAAAATGAGAGTCTAGACGACACCCTTATTGAAAAATACGATGTCAAGGACAAACGAACTAAGAAATTGATTTAATGTGAATCAAGATAGGAGGGACAAAGCAAAAAAGAATGTGTTTCGATTTTAATAACCTCAGCCTCGAACATTCATTACCATTCTGGGTCGCAACTAGTTGTAGTTTGCTTGTTAAATCGACGCCGATCGCATTAACGATTCGCAGTCGTAGTCGCAGTTTAATTAACCCGACCGCCGCCTTCGGGGTCGCTGCATACGGGGGTTGGTTGTTCGCGTGCATTTGACAGCCGTCACAAAACTGACTCGGCGAGCGCACGAATCGGAGCGAAACGAATCGAATCCGAGCGGAATAAATGGAATAAACGGCACCCTGTTAGCAAAGTGTGTAATTTGCGCAATTTGTAAACGAGCCGCATTCATAATGAGCCGCCCCCGCGGCGGTAGATAAAACCGGCAACGGCGGCAACTGTTTGCGACCGTCAACGTCGAAAACAACTGTCGCTGTATAACTTAGAAGACTCACAATGAAAGCGAAAAGTACAAAAAACTGCTCTCGTTTTTTTGATCAAGAACATGATTTTTTTGAACTAAATGCCCAATAACTCAAAAATGAGAATAACCACAATTATGAAATTAGCATCACTGAGAAGAGCGTGAAATTGCCTTTAATTTGATGTATTTCACAGTACATTTAAGGTGCAACAATAATCTAATACAAGAGATTTTGCAAATATAACAAAAATGTATTTTAAAAAAATAATTGGCAATTTTCAATGTGTTATAACTCGTAAACTTACAAAATTGTGAAATATTTTTCATCATGGTTACTTGGCAAATTTCATGCCCTTTCCAGCGATGCCATTGTATGCACAAAATGTTTACAAATTCATTACGTAATCATCAAATGTATCACCAAAAACACATTGGTGGAGGCGCCGGGAGAAAAACATTTTGCATGCTCAGATGTTTCTAGACTTTTAGTTTATCTAAAAGATCAAAAGGATCATAATTAAAATGCATAACTTCAACATTGATGGTGCTATAGGAGATTTTACATTCGCAATATGTTATGCCCCTTATCAATATTTCTCCACGAGGGCAACACATCTTCACACACGCTGGTGTCTATCCGGCTGTGTTATTTGCGTCCTTTTGCGTGCTATTTCGCAATTTCTACGCGAATGGCGCGGCGCGGAGGTCTCACAATGCGGCCGTGCCCATAAATTGTGAATTTCCTCCGCCCCGCCCGCGCACCGATGCGACCGACCGAACTTTCGGCGCTATTGAATTTCGCAATTCGCTCTATTTGTATGGGGCCGAAATAAGAAAATAGGCAAATGGGAAAACAGGAATATCGGGAAAGATAGAAATGCAGAGGCAACCCGAATAACAGTATGGGCTGGAGGAAAAAGAGAAGTCGACGCGATTTCCATGCGAGCGCATTGTGTACTAGCATATTGTGAGTTATTACGAAATTCGATGTGGGCAAATCTATCAATGTATAAGAATTTCGCAATTGAAATGCAAACATGGCCGCAAAATTCGAAATAATTTGAATCAAGCTCGAATAATACAAAATATGATCAACAAACTATATTTGCTAAATTATGATAACAAGCCAAGGTAAAATGAGGTTTCAATTCAATTTTGAGCCGAGTCCTTTGATGTTTACTGCCATTATTCGTTTAAACTGAAATTTACTACGAAACGTTGCGATTTCCATTATTTATTATTTTAGTTCTTATTTATGTTTAGATAAGTTGTGCTAATATTTATTTGTTTCATTCGATCCACATCAATATCGATATGGCAATAAAAATACAAACGCCAGGTTTGGGTTGGGACCAGGGAAAACAGCAAATAGAAAATCCTATCGAAAGGACTCTTTGGGGAGCATGTATAAAAATATATTAAAATTGGAGGAGAACTCCAGAGCTCCAAAGAGAAACCGAAAATTTTCGACCGAAAAAAGAAAATAAAAATAAAAGCAAACATATCGCAGAAGTGTATTGAACCTGAGGGAAAAGACGGGAAAGAGACTAGAAACTGAAAATCAAAGTTTCCTGCTGCCCCGACGCTGGTGTCCTCGAACGATGCACGAAACGCAGGAGTGGAATATGAATCGTTTTCCCCCGCATCCTATTGCTTCATAGACACGGATCGAGGCGAAAAGAAATTCAGGACGAAGGAAAGTTGAGTTTGAACGCCATGACACTAGGACTTGCAGGCAATCTTGGCAAATGCTCATAGGCGCACGGAAAATAGCAAACTCTAGGTTTTTATACTTTTCAGAAAATTGCAATCGTAATCGTTTCCCGGAGAATCCTCCTGAACTAAGAAGATTCTGGATTCTGGAGCAGGGCCAAATGCTTAATAACTTAAATAAATATTTAAGGACTGCGCTGACTTTCTGCAAAGTGTAATCAATATCAAAATTAAAGTTTTTCAGGACCTATCTATAGAATGAAGAAAATATTGAATCCAATTACGCAAGTATCGAGTGTGCATCGCCATATCCTTAAGAAATAAGAATTATAAATTCCAAGGTAGAACGTAAAGAATCTTCATGTTTCAATTTGCATCCTCCGGAAAATTGGAAAAGGCCGCAGTTGTGAACTTTTGATTTTTTCATGTTTCCAAAGTTCGTTCATTCAACAATGCGTTTACAACATCTCACAAAAATCAAATTATCAAATTCTTTATTATATCCGGATAATAAAGGGTGATAAAAGACATAGTCATAGTGATATCCAAAGGATGAAAATGTAGAACGTGTGTGAAGACGTGTGCGATGATATCAAAGAAGCGCCTGACAAATATGACAAGAGCACAAAAAAAAGAGTGAAAGAAAAAGAGACTGCTCGGCGTGCGCGCCCCAATTTTCCGGCGCGGCAAATAATAGGAAATGAAAGAGGAGGCAGGACGTGTGTGATACGCCTGTACGTGCGAAGGCAAAGAGAGGGAATTAGACCCATTCTGCTTTTTCACACCAGACGATCCTCTTCCTGATGACGCTGATGATAAGTAGTATCATTGTCCTCCGAGCACGTATCATCTCATCGCGAATGTATACTCTTCGATTTAACCTTCAAAATGTTCTTCAAACGACTGACATCAGACATTTCACAAAATTTGTTGCCAATATCTCGATTTCTAGAATCGTATCTTTTGGAAAGTTTCCTTTTATTTTCAATTTTTACGCGCGGTACTTTTCCTTTTTACTGCTTTGCATTCGGCGTACACTTCGGGCACGCTAAATGCGAGTTTGTCTTCTAAATACAAACACACCATGGCGGCCATTACGATATTGTCGTCCTCGAGAGCGTCCTGCGGAATAGAAATGTGATTGCGAATGCGAAATGCGTTACAGTTACAACCGTTACATGCGATCTCCGATCGACGCGATATTGCCACTGGCGCAAAGGCGAGTCCTGTCGTCCTGTCCTTCGTCGAGGACTCCCCACAAAACACCACTACACGAGTACAAAGGCAATGCGGACCTCAATGCGGACTTTTGTCCTTAAAATCGAAAGCACCTCATCTGATACAAGCAGAAATGTATTCATAAAATAAATTCTTGAATGTAAATATCGTTTCTTTTAGGTTTTTTTAGGTGTTTTTTTTACAAAACGCCCAGTAACTCAAAAATGAGAACAACCCCAATTATGAAAGTAGCATCATTGGAAAGAACGTGAAATTTCCTTTAATTTGATATATTTCACAGAGCATGTAAGATGCAACAACAATCAAATGCATACCATTCATTGGCAAGGGAAACAAAAATTTATGTTGAAAAAATTATTTGGCGATTTTCAATGAGGTATTACTCATAAACAATTTAATCGTGAACAAATCGTGGTAAGTTGGCAAATTTCATACCCTTTCCAGCGATGTCATTGCATTTTCAAAAAGTTAACAAAACCATTACGTAATCAACAATGTATTACCAAAAACACGTCCGTAAAATAAAATGTGGAGGCGCCGGGAAACGCAAGAGAAACACATTTTGCATTCTCAGATTATTTTAGACGCTTAGTGTGTCAAAATGATACCATCAACAAACTAAAAAATTCAACCACCGCCCCCTTGTGGGAATTAGTTCCACCTAAAAACCTATTTCTGCAGTACTGTACATTACTTTGTTCCCAGCAAAAATAAATGAAATGTTGTAAATCAAAGAACTCTTCAGTTATTTACAGTGTTGGTTCGTGTAATAACATAAATAACATAAAAATAGTTATTTCAACATTGCAATATACAAAAATGACCATCATCCTTCCCGAGAATAAAAAGCAAAATAACAATGGCCGCAAATAAAAACTAGACAAATAATAATAAAAAGGGCAGCCCTCTATCGTATTCACGAGAGGATGTATTTGCAACGATTCAGGGAAAACAACAACAACTCATCCTACCCGCATCCTATCTTCGACCTTAACAAATCAAAAAAGGAACTATTTAGAAATTATACACTATACAGTCTGTATAGGTAAAACATCATCCAGCACCACCACACCAAGGAAAATGCTCTAGTTTCAGCGCCAGTTACTACATTCCAGGAATATTGGGAATATCGGAAAACATCGGATCGGCCCGGAGGCTGGATAGATGAAACGAATAGAAATACAGTCGTATAAAAATGAAATATATTCCTTGGAGGCCCGACCTCTTTTTGGGCGTTGCGTTGCTCTGTCGCATTTCATCCCTCATCCTTGTTTCCGACACGGTGCGCAACGATTCGTTAGGATGCGCAGGACAAAAGTATACAGTATAAAGTTACAAGGATAAAAAAAAACGAACGCACAAAAACAAGAGCGATAAGAAACATGGTATTGCTTTCATCGTGTTTCAATTTTGAAACATGCACATATGTAGAGAAGTATCCTCAGGACCTTCGTGGGCGTTCGGTTTCCGCGCGCATTTCCCCAGCGTCAATTTGTCCCTTCTTCCTCGTTACCCGAAGGATCTTCACTTTCAATTCACTATGCAAAACATGCGCAAAACATTGGATCCGCACTTACTGAAATACAATCGGTAACATAGGTGCTCTGTATTACCGACATGTTTTCACTCATTCAAATTACACATTGCAGCGATATTAGCGATATTTAGCGATGTATATAATGAAACTATTTTTCGATCAGGAATCAATTTCACCCACAATTGACCTTTGGGGATTATACCAGCCAGGAATGATGACTCCTTTACGGGCGCTGCCAATAGTGGTTTTCCACATTCTCGGTCGTGTGCGTAAATATTGCGCACAACAGCCACACACAGAGCACATATATTTAGAGCGCCCTCATACCAAGCCCCCCCCACCGCTCCCGGGAGGGGTGGTCGTGTCTCCCGCCACGTGGGTAATAAATTGGCTGGTAATTTACTCGCCGCGCAGCGAGGTCGCCATATTTCATGGGTTGCCTAGTTATATCACTTCCCCACGAGCACACAAGCGCCTTCCTTCCGTCCACCCTTCAATTTCTTCTCCACACCGAGGTCGAGGTCTAAGAAGAGGTATAATTTTATACAGTATGCAATGGAGCTTAATAACTATAGATTGGACACTTCAAGTACTCTTGAAATTATGCATAAGAATTTGATTGGTAAGTCTCCAGATTCTTTAGTTCTAAATATAAGGACGTTGTAGATCTCCCTGGACACACTGTGTATATATATATATATATAATGTTCCTGGGCAATAATTCTTTTCCCATCACATTCTCTTTATTAGGAACTGGGTTTTTCGTCGTCGATGACCATCTCCGGATGGACTTGCTGGATTCCACTTCGATTTTACTTATTTTCACGTGCTACCTCCCCTTCCCCTCCACACCGCGGAATGATATACGTGCAGATGTTTCGTTGGACATACTTATTCTTAATAACGCAGAAAGCTTTTGTGCTTTTTGGTGCTACTGGACGTGAAATAGCATCCCACGCATCCAATCGCCAATAGAAGACCTACGTGCACCACGTTTTCCTTACACCCGAGGAAACGACCAAAGCTCCAAGGCTAGAACAAACGCATAAGACCAAATGCCAAAAGGCAAAAGGGCAAAAAGTCTTGGAATGGTCGCCCGATCGCTGCCATGCCGTTGTGAGGCGGCGCACAGAGAGGTGAGTCAATGTATCAATATTTATGGTGTCTGCGTCCAGAAGGGAGGTCCAGAAGGGAGCAATTTTCATGTCCCGCGCACGCCATTCCGTTCCGGCACCACACGCTGATATATCGGTGGGATGTAACCCGCCGATGGAAGGACAGCAGTGCAGAAACTATCCTGCGACGATGAGACGTACTTTCCTCTCATCTCATCTCGTCTCATCTCGCGACTTAAAGCCCGACACCCCCGGAATAGAATGGATCCGAGGATCCGACGATCCGAGGTGGACCTCCACAAAGAGGCGGATCGACCGACCTCAGGAGCTCATAAAAATCGAAAGATGTGCGTGTTTTGGGGTGATATGTTGATGCCGAGGCCTGGGGATCGAAAGACCACAAGAAAGGAGGGTCCTTGAACTTGAAGCACGTTCCAATATCCAACGTATTTTACGACCTGCTGTCCGATGATACTTTTTGAGGAGACGTGGAATAAGGGGAGGACATCTCTCTAATCGAAACCTCTGAAAATCATCAAATACAATTTTTTTCAAGTATTTTTACTTTTTACATCATGAAACAAACTCTCTGAGGTATAGGACGATAGGAGGGATCCTCCTAAGTCTCCTAGAGGAGACTTAATCCCGATGTCGTTCAAACAACATGTTCAATAGTCCTGTCCGATAGGCTGCTTTATGACCGTGTAAAACCGTAATGCGAGCTTTCCAACCAGCTAAGCACACTACGGCAGGCACAAAAAAACCCTCCGACCTACGCAGAGAGAACAGAGAGGACAGAGAGGGCGAAAGAAAGACCTCGGAGTGTGCGGTCGGCCTTTTTGATAATTTTCGAGTGGAGCAAACGAGGCGCGCACAATGAAAGACAAAAACCGTCAATATCGCCAAGTCGAGCTGAGGGGTAAAAATGGAAGGGATAGAATGAAAAGGAAAATCGGGGACGTGGCAAATGTTCAAATGTTCAACCGTTCCGTGGAGGTGGAGGGTGGAGCATAGCAAAGAGTGGGAAACTGACCTTTTCGAATGTTAAAAATTTTCAGGAGTAGTATCATTTTATAATTATTAAAGGAGTGCGGAGTGAGAGGAGCCACCATTCACTTCGAAACACATCTAATATGTATTCATACATTGAGGGAGGCTTGTGGAGTAGCCGGAAGCCGAAGCAACAGAATACTAAAGACAAAGCCGCAGGAGGCAGGATGAGAGGAGAGACAAAAACGGATACAATTCCATGTGTGCTGAAACTGCAGCCGCCACAGCGATGCCGTTACCATCTCGACTTATTGAATTTTCCATTTTCATGAGTGCCGCCTCCCATCCCAGTAAACCTACTAACAATCCTATTCTCCAAGCCACCATTTCCTCAGCTGCTATACATACAGTGGTTTTCATTTATCCTCGAACATAGGCCAATGCATTGACCAGCAAGTCTATGTTTCCAAGTAAATGAAACAGTTCCACGTACGCGGAGCAGAAAAAGAAAACCACAAGAAACAGATTCGGAGATTGCTCTCTGACCACTGGGGCGATTTGAATTTTCTCTTCGAATTCATGTTGCTAAAAATAATCCGATTCGTTAATTATTTTTGTGCGACCGCCAGAGGCCTCCGTTCACCCCCATCAGTTTATTCCCGTTTTCTCCCGAACGATGCCCCCGAGGGAATGCGGATGACGGCAAAACTCGTCAAAAAGTACGCGAAAAGCTATAGGGTTGAAAATCACCACAATGATAGAGCATACTTTTTGACGGGTTTTGTCGTCATCTAGATTTCCCTCGGGTGCATCGTTCGGGAGAAAACGGGAATAAACTGACGTCGGTGAACGGCGCCCTCTAGTGGGCGCACAAAAACAGTATACGAGGTGGACTAATTTTAGCAACAAAAAACGGAAGAAATAATTCAAATCGCCACAGTGGTTTGGAGCAATCACCGAATCTGTTTTTTGAGATTTTCTTTTTCTGCTCCGCGTGGTCTATGTTCGGGGATAAATGAAATGCCCTGTATATACATACCCTACGCCTAATTTAATGATAAATAAAAACGACCACGTTTTATGCTCCTAAGTATGCTGAAAGACAATTGGTGTTAAATGGCACGGAACACATGGTATAAATGCATATTAGATCACATCTTGAGGGCCAAACAAGGTTATTGACCCTATTCGACCGCGAGGTCGAACTGCAGTGCAGCGCAGTCAAAACACAAATGTTCATTCAGTCGTCATTCCCATCCATCCATCCAGCGCGAGGCGCGTCCTTTTCATCCTTTCAATCCAGGCGCATCCTGCGCTAACCTTGCGCCGCAGCGCGATCCTTTTCGATCTCCATCTGGCGCCTTCCCGATATTCATTTCCTTTTCGCGCCGCCGCGCCGCCGGCAGGGAAGTCTCCTCCACTATCTTGCCACTTTCTTGGGGGGGCTCCGTCCTCACTCGACGATATTGCATGCAGGCATTCAACTTTAAGGACCTCGACCAGCGGTGTACGAGCGCACAAACACAGTGTCGGCAGGACGAGGTCAAACGACCTCGGCTTTTCATCCCCCGTTTGCATCGCTTGCAATTTTATGCACGCGTATGGGTTTGTGCATGTTGGCCGCCTGCGCTTGATGTCCGTGAGGTCCGCCGAAAGTGTTCGTCCCACAAAAAAAAGGGATAAAGGACATTTCCCTCAGATATTCAAATGTGATATTCCTCATGGGAGTGTGGCACCGCCACCGCAACCGAAGCGAATTTACACAAAGTCAAAAAACCGCAAGTCGATAATGTAGAGCTCTGCATTACCGACATCTGTTGGCCTAAGCATAACAATTAGCGCTGTCCAGCGCGTGTTATTGGTTTTTTGCCGCCCGGCATTAAATTAAACAGTCGCTCATTCCGCCTATTCGTTTCCATTCATCGGTATGCTGGGGGTGGCAGAGGTAACCTTAGGGGTTGAGGCGTGCGGTGGCGTGCCGGAGGTGCACGTTGGCCGCCAATGGCAATGGCAATTGATTTTCATAATGGAAAGGGAATGCGCGCACACGACCCCCGGCACGTTCTCGGATTTTACGCCGCCACCGTCGGTTCGATAAAACCTGAATAATTCCGTTATCGTTGGTTTATTCATTTCCAATTAAGCGCGCCGCGAGCTGCACCTCGCGTCGACGTGCGAGGGGGGCATGTGTGCACTCAGCGCGCCGCGCCGATGCACGCTGAAAGAAACTTGTATTCATGGCCCGGCATGGGGTGTGCAGGTCCATTGGGGGCAGCAGGAGCGCATTCATCCCTGGCATGTTTAAAGTTGCAAAAAGAAGCACTGCAGCAGTCCCGACCGGAAACAGATTGAATCGAAACAAAGTGAAAATGAAATGGAAAGGATTGAAAAATTGAAAAATACTAAAAAGGATCAAAATCAAAGCTCATCCAATCATTTCGATGCGTTTGTGCTGAAGTTTTATTTCGCCTCAACATCAACATCAACAAAACTAGCCCTAAAAATTTAACTCAAATAAAAGCAAACCATTTCTTCATGAACATAAATTTTATCACCGAAACCTGTAAACTTTTTTAATTGTCCTGAGCGCGCGCGTCCTTGCAAGTGCTACGTCGACGAGATGAAGGCGGCACGTACGCAGCGGGTTTTATGTCCTTAAATCTTTAAAAATTTAATTTCCACCAAAAGTAATAACTCGCTCGCTTAAATAAAAACACGAAATACGAAGCGCGGCACACGACGACAAGGACATAAAAAAGCCTCGTCGTCCTCCCTGCCCTGATGTCAGAAGTTTAATAAATTTTTGGCGGTGAAAAAGCCTTGGGCGGAAAATGGAACTAACATAAACGACAATAAAAACTAATTTTTAAGTACCGCACGCGTTATTTTGTGTCCTTCATCCTGAGTAGTCGTCCTGCAAATCGGCGTTTTTTTATGAACTTCGGAGGCGTTTATTATCGACACCACCAACGCAAGCCCCTTCGAGTTTCTGTTTTTATTTTAGGAAATGAAAACGACGCAAACAAGAAAATGTCCTTAAACACAAACTTCAAGGTCTTTTTATTCCCGCTGTCAACATTTTATGAGAAACCCGAGATTCCGCCTGCCATTTCTATTGTTGGGATATGTTGGATAGTTCGCGAATGCTCCAATTCTATCCGCGTCCCCATTTTCTGACTTTTGCGATGATTTCGGCCCGACATAATGGAATAGTTTAAAAGTAGAATACGGGATAATGCGAACATATCTCCGCCATCATAATTCCGTCACGTCCGCGTGACTTCAGCGCCCGACCGAATTCCCATCCCTTTTGCGCAAGCGCCATTCATTCATCGGCGGCGGCGCGAGGATGAAAATGCAATCGTCGCACTCGTCGCATCCTTCATTTCATTCCTAAGCCGCGCGCGTTCAGCGCACGAGCGCACACGCGGGGAAGGGGATGGGTAAATAGAAATAGTTCCGAGTGTCATTGACGGGAGGCTCTTCAGTGTACTTGGGTCGGATTGAGTCGCCCGCGATTGTTAAATGTAAATGCTTAAAACTCCTTAAATATGCTTAAACGTTTAGTTTACTACAGGAGAAATAGGTTTTTAGGTGGAAAACAAATTCCCACAAAGATGGGGTTTGAATTTTTTAGTTGGTTGATGGTATCTTTTTGGCATACTAAAAGTCTGGAAAAGCCTGAGCTTGCAAAATGCGTTTTTTTCTTGCACAAAGTATTAAATGGAGAAACACATTTGTCTCCCGGCGCCTCCACCAACGTGTTTTTGGTGATACATTTCCTGATTACGTAATGAATTTGGTAACATTTTGAATATGCAATAGCATCGATATATTAAGGGCATAAAATGTACCACTTTACCACGATGAAAATTTTATCAGAATTATGTAGGTTTATGAATTATGTAAGTTTCTCTTGCCAATGAACGGTA
>JARJDQ010007670.1:0-12474 GCA_030264215.1 Geostiba sp. GC000077 | reverse complement strand
TCGTTACTGAAGCTTAGCAAATAAATAATCTAACCGGGTCGTCACAACTCATCGGATAAACTACAATACGTGCAATAAAATTGCAATCGCCAATTATTGCAATCTCACCATGCTACCTTAAGCTCAAAATGCAATTATAAACGAGTTTACTTTCTACTTTTGTACTTCTGAAGCTCCATCTGTTTCTTCTTCTGCGAATGTGTCTACTTGTTGTTAATCCCAACGACAATTACTATTGACTTTACTGCTGATTACACCCATTAGAGATCAAATTCACTTTTTTATATTTTCTTCCAGGTACTCCTAGCGTCGATACTGACGCAGAGCTTTTGCCACGGGATAACAGTCGCACCGCCAGCCGAGGATTCGCGCACGGAGACAACGAACATTGTAAGTTGTTCCTGACTTGAGAGATTTCGTTGTGTTTTTATTGAGTACGTCGTGAATCGTGAATGTTGTGAATTTTCGGCTCGAATGCACTTTTTCACTCAGCTCTTCTTCTTCGCTTCATAAATTAGTCTCATGTGAATTACGGTTTTAATTGAACGTGGTGCTGTATATCGTTGTATCGGTGATCACATCTCGCTATCTGATCTGCAATGCGGCGCACAAATACTGCCAGGTGAATGTTTTAATTGGGTAATTAAGTGCAAAGTGCAATTGTTCCCCACGCAGGTGTTGTACCTGTATTTCACAGAAATGTGTCCTTAATTCGTGGAAACAATACTGATCACTGAATGGTGTTGCACTTTCGACATTAATAAATTTTATTTCTGTTATTCACGATTTCAAGTGGAAACTTGCGCCAACTATTTGCTTATGACACAATTATTTGATTTCACAATTGCCAATCTTTACAATAGTTTCTTTTTCGGTAGGAAACAACAAAGATCGGCTATGATTACTCACCAGGAAGTAAAGTCACAAGTGAACCATCGCAAAATGTGCAACAATCAAACGAAAACGCAAGGTAAAAATATTTCTTCTACATCTTTTGCGCCGTGTGGCAATTTCTTTGGACTATTGTTTATTGCTTTAATCTTCATCTTGTTCTTCAAATAATTTTTATGTTGCCTTTTTCACTTTTTGTCTCATTAACCGGCAGCACGGTGTTTCCACTAATTACAGGAAATAATGTTCATCACATTAATAAAGATTTACTCTGTAACTAAGGTTATTAATAGCACTCCTCTTATTAAAGCCAAAAGACAGTGAAATACTTTCCCTGTTTTTTAATTAACGAAATCATTATATCGAAAGAAATCGAAAGATCAAAGCGGAGAATAGCACACGCAGCGCACGCACACGCACTTATTAAGTGCGAAACATTTGCTGCGTCTCGTTAGATCTGACTACAATTGGTACTTTTTAAGGTGATTCTTTTGTTTCAGCAGGCATTTAGATAAACCAGATAGCAGCTGGAGCTACCAGCCATTCATTGAGTATGCCAATGTGAGTCCGCACAGCAAGTCCATCACGCAAATCGCGTTTGGAAAAGATGCTGTCGAAGCACTACAAAAGGTAGCCACGTTTATGTTTGTTTGTTCTTTCGTCCATGTGGTTAACATTCTATTTTATTCAGAGTAAGGAACCTCAACATCAGAACGGCCCAAATATCTTATATTTGCAATCGGAAGTAGCTAAACCGGTGGATAATCAACTGCCAGTTCAGGACCAACATAATGTGTACTACCTGCCACAAGGGGCTGTCAACCATCAGGATACTTACGCCACTCAACCACCTACGGGACCTGGCCCATTGCTGTATTATACCCATCTTCCACAAGTAGCGCAAGTCCCACAGCAACTCCACCCGGTGCCTGTTCAGCAAAACGAAAACGTAGTTTACATCACACCTCAACCGCATGACGATTATGGACCACATGCTCAACATAACTATTATCAACCTAATCACATGTACTTGGTCACGCATATTCAACCAACTGGACCACAACCGCAACAGGAAGCTGTTGAACCTGTTGCACCGCAACAAAATACCAATCAAGTGGAAGATGAAAAAACACAAAGCCACCATGATAAAAAGGAAGACACAAATACAGATAAACATGATGAGGAATATCAAAAGAAGAAGGAAGAGGAAAAGAAGGATAATGAACATGTCCTCGTAGAAAGCAACACCGCCAAAGCAATTATTGAAGAGTACGAGCGTCATTACGTCAAGCGCAGGAAGAATGTCGACGTCAGAGTGGACGGCGAAAGTGGAACCACGCCCAGTCAATATCCTAGCGCAACCACTCCTTTGAGTATCACCAAACCAGCTCCATTATCTCGGCAACCAATCATTGTCGCCGATTTGGACGAAAACAACTTAGAATATGAGGACAAGTCATACTCAACCACCCAAAGTACAATCAAGACTGTAAAGACTTCCTCATCCTTGTTTCATGCAACGCAACCACTGATTGTGACACAAAGGCCTTTGGGGACTACTTTCCTAGCGCCTATCACAGCTGGTGTACAACTACAATCCGTAGAGACCCCAAAGATTAAACCTAAGGAAGCTGTGGTTGTGGAGGTACAAAAAAGTGTCCCATACTACCTTGGGAAATTTGAGTTTGTTCAGAATGAAGACAAGCCCACCAAAAACGATGAAATCAAACAGAACGTTGATTTGGGTGCTAACTTATTGAAGTATTCCATTGAAAGACTTCCAAACCCACAAGCGTTTATCTCGGAGTTTAATCAGTCTGGTCCGGGAGCGTTCCTCACTCAGTTGTCGTATAGTACAGTGCACGATCAAGAACAGGAGTCTGATCAGTTTGATTATAAAGTGCAGAATGCGCCATATCAACAAATTCTGGTACCAGCGCCACCTCAGGTGGAGATTACAAAATTAGAGAAAGTCCACCAGGTTGATCGGGTTGAGCCAGAACTTCCCAAACCAATTCTTCTCCATCACCAGCACCAAACCGGCCCACCCCCACAGCCACCACAATTGCAAGTCCGACAAGTGTTCGTGCCACAGCCTCACATCATATCAGTGCCAGTGAAAACCGTCGCCGATTACATTCAGAAACCAGCGCCACATCAACACATTGCCCCACTTGTCCAATCACCGCAATCTCACTACCATCAACAAGTGTTACTCGAGCCCTTCCCACAAGTCACCAAACTGATACCACAGTTCATCCCTTTGAAACACCACCAAGAGGTGCAAAAAGTCCCCATGAAGTCTTATTCCTACGCGCCAAGTTACCAACCGAGTCACTACCATCACCACCACAATCATCAGCATAATCTTCATAACATGCAACCCCTTCAGCATAATTATCAAATTAGTCATAGCGGTCATTCCGGTAAGAAACCGAAGCATCTCCCACCGAGTTACCCACATCTTAATCTAGGGAATCTAGGCAATCACTTCTACCAAACGGTCAAGTTCAACGACTACATCGGCATGAAACCCCCAAAGATTCCAAACAATTCGAATACTAATCAAAATCAGCATAATCCTACGGCAAGCGCCTCAAATCAGCATCCGTCCTTGAATGGACCACCGGGACCACCGTTCAAAGCCTCGCAACATCTGCAGACAATTCAAGAGTACTTACCCGCAACACAGCTCACGGACCAACAAGTAAGAAAGTACAGGAATCCGCGTCATAGTTTTGAAAGCTCCATTCGCTTGGAGTACGGATTCATGCCGCCATTGATTCCTTCCATTGAAATCGACGAATTCGGCAAACCGATTGAAAAGTCCGAAGCGTAATTGACGAATTGGAATATCTACCGTTGACACGTGTAACATATTTATTTATTTTCAGTTAGTGTTGCATCGTTGCATGAAAGTGCAATGAGCACTGCCCACCGGATGTAACAGCAGCGGCGCGAGTTGTTAAGTTTTGTATTTAAGAGAATCGAGTTGGAATGAGCGATGTGATGATTTTATTTATGTTCGATTGAAGCGAAATGTATTTTGATATTTATATTTTTATCCCCGAATGCGTGAAATGTAGCTGTAACCCCATCTTGCACTTCCCCTATAGAAATTATATTTTTTATAACCTAAATTGTGACCCAGACCTGCAGATATTTTTTTTATTTTTATTCAAAAATGATGTAAAGTTTTATTACTTAAATGAGCAGTACGAAAAAATATTACAACAGAAACGAATGTTAATGTTAAATGTTAACAATGACTTGGTGTCGCCGGCCGTTTAACGAAAATATCCTGCAAGCATATAGCAGTCTCTTCAATCAGCATCTCCAGCAAGCTGGTGGTCACATCCTCCTTGACAATCAACTCATCCAGATCATAGTTGGTCCACTCCGCCTCCTCGCTCTGCGACTCCACCACCAGCAGCTCGTCCACATGATCGCGCTTCTTCCGACTCCATTTGATGATCATGCTCTCTTGGCAGTCGGATTTCTCAAACGCAAACAGCTGCTTCAACTTCTTCCGCAGCATAATGTCTAAGCTACTTTGTGTGTGCGGACGCTTGAATGACATGGGTTTATTGTGGCGCATCCACGAGGGCGCATTTTCATCCGGTTCCACAAACTGCTTATAATGCTGCACCGCGTAATCCTTCGCGATGTCAAAGAGAAACTCGGCGCAAATCTTGTCGACGTTTTCAAGCTGTTCCAGCTTTGTGTCTGGGAATGTGGCGTACTCGAGCGTCTTCTCCATGAAGCCGCGATGGAATATCTCGGCCAAGTGAGGCGCAATCTCGTCGATTTGCACTGGAGTAGCGGGGACAATTGATGATGGTTGTACCACGGGCGGCGTGTATGGAGGAGGCGGTTTGTTCGGTATCTCACGGACGAATATGTATGGCAGTTGTTCTTTTTGTTGACGCTCGATTTGTTTAATCTGAATAGAGAATGAGTAATGTCAGTGCGCAAAACAACACAATATTAGTAATCAAAGTAAATACTTCTTGTTCAATGGCAAGTTGCTTCTTGAGGAGTTCCTGTGCCTCGTTCCCGATGCCGTAGATATCTTTGGATTTAGCTTTTGAAGCATCGACCGGAGATCCTTAAAGTAGCAATTAACATCAAGTAAAGTCAAGGCATTAAAAACAAGGGTAGTATTTAAACATAACCTACCTAATTCTGGTGAATTATCAGGACTTATGAGATCATACGTCGTAACATAAATATCCGGTAGTCGTGGGCTCTTTTCTTCGATTGATGCGTTCAAATTAGCATCGGCAAGAATTTCGGACACGCGCTT
Organism: Geostiba sp. GC000077; assembly: GCA_030264215.1. Taxonomy (NCBI): domain Eukaryota; kingdom Metazoa; phylum Arthropoda; class Insecta; order Coleoptera; family Staphylinidae; genus Geostiba; species Geostiba sp. GC000077. Next base: position 7,277 of record JARJDQ010007670.1, on the reverse strand, counting down.
CTTGACATCTACTGATTTTTTCGAACTTGATTCTTCTTCCGCTTCCACTTCACATTCGTCAGTAATACTGCTATCGTTTTCATGAAGGGATCCTTTGGTGCTGTTCGAATCCACCTCCTTGCTTGATTCCGTTGAATCCAAACGCACAGCCTCATTGTTAACAGATTCATGTTTCTTCTCTTCAATTTTAACACCAATAATTGGTACACTATCTTCTTCGCCAAACGATGTTTTAGATTCGTATGAATTCGCATTTGAGTTTAAACTTTCTTCATCTTCAATTTGCTCATCATCTTTAACAACGTTCTTCGACTCGCTTAAACCTTCCTCAATTTCTTCAATAACATCTTGTATGTGTTCAATACATTCCTCTAAATTACTACTTATATGATCCTCTGTAATGGCACTTATGTTTTCTGAAACTGAATCTTTTGCAGTGGCAGAGTCCTCTTTTTGATCATCCTGTAAAGTAGTTACTTCAACTTTTTCGTCTTCATTCAAAATCTGTAATGTTGGTTCATTTTCAAAATCAACTTCATCTTGTGATGAAGGCAGCATTGATACTATTGATATTTCAGGCTTGTTCAAGACTTGACTCATCTTGTCTTCGTCAAGACTTTCTAAGGCACTTGTAACTTGCTCAGTTGCAACACTAACATCTTTCGAGGACGGTATAATGTCTGCTTGATCATTAGATTCTATAGATGTTTCTTTAGTGGATATAATTTGTTCATTCTGGACGTCGTCAATAACAGCATGAACTTCAGACTTTTGTTTTGATTCAGCAAGTGAAGATTTAACATGTTCTATTTCTGCAGAGACCATTGATAAGATATCATGTTCCAAATTACTTTTCGATTTCATTGAAGGCACTTTGTCATCACTATGATCATCAGATATGTCAGTTTTATAATCTTCAATTTGAGTTTCTTTTAGGGTTTCACTAGTTTCACTTATTTCATGTTCAACTAAATCTTCCGTTTCATTTTGAATTGATGTAAGGGCGATGTTACTGGATATGTTCGACTTGGGCTCCTCGCTTATAAGTTCGGATTTTATCGAGGATACGTCTTCTTCGGTTTCTGCCCTCTCCGGAAGCTGTATTTCATGCAAGGAATACTCATTGGACTGTATTCGAATAAACGAGTTTTTGTTATTGCTAGTTTCACTGGTAACATCTGCTTCAGATGTGGTTTTAGCTTGAAGTTCAGTTGTCACGATTGAAGTGTTCTGTGCTTCCTCTGGTTGAACACTAGCGCTAGCTTCAGGTACTGACTTAGGTTTGCTGATAATACTCGCCTTGGAACTGTGACTTTTGCTCGCTGATTGACTCACCGACTGGTCCGTAGAAAAACAATCACTATCAATCGTGCTATCATCGAGTTTACACGCACTTTTCTGCATTGTCGACAACTTGTACAGCTCGGAGATTTCATCGGAGATGTTGTTAATGTTATGCATAATCTCATTAAGAGTAGAGTCCTTTTCCAACATGCCATCCTCCTTGTCCGAATCGAAGTCGGTGGAATACAGCTTCGAGCTCATCGACGCATCGCCTCCGCTTTCAATGCCCATCGCCTTCGCGTCGCCCTTCTGATTCACCTTCACATCCTTCCATAGCGTCGGCACGCCAGCACCCTTGAACGTATACTTGTCTCCGTCGGCGGCAGGCGCCTGATTGATAACATTGCTAGCTGCCATCTCGAGTTCGGCGATTTTGCGCTCCTCCCTGACCAGTTTCTGATGCCATCGCAACAGGTCCTCGGCTTCCTTCCTACGTCTCTGGAGCGCGGCCTCGCGCATCTGCAGCGACCTGCGAACACAACCCCCCCAGACCATTAGTATCCCCTTAGTTGGGCACTACTCACATCCGCGCCGCACGCACCATTGTTTACCAAGCGCGCGCAAGTGACAACGACTTGGTAATGACTTGGGCGCGCGTACTGCGGGACGCGTGCCTAAAAATAGCGCGCCGCTTGGAAAACAGACCGCTTGGCCCATCGCCAATTCGCCGCCGCGGTCTAAAATTAGGCGCGTGTTTTTTTCGCGGCGCGTTGTTTACGTTGCGCGTGTCTCTAATTATAAACTATTAATTAAGGATGAAAGAGATGGCCAGCGCGTGGCGATCGTGTGCGTTACCTTTTGGCCATTTCGGTGTGGCTGGCGACGGCGGGCGGGTCGAGGCGCGCGGCGCCGTCGCCGTCCGAAACGCGGCTTATAATAGACGCCGAGCGCGACGCGTAGACGACGCTCTCGGACGCGGAGCTCTTCCGGGAGACACTCGTCTCGCTCTGGTAGTACTCGCTTTGGTAGACTTTCACGGGGCCGGAGGAGCGGCGCTCGGAAGCGCGCCGGATGCGCGTGACCAGGTGAGGCCCGCTGAGTTGCGCCTTGATCAATGAGCGCTGCTCCTTCAGCTTCGTCTTGCGTTCCTTGGAGGCGGCTTTCTGCGCCTCGCGCAGCCGCTGCATTTCGTTCTTCTCTTCCTGCAGCTTTAAGATAATTCCGCGTTGCTTCTTCTTCAAAACCGAAGCCTCGTGCAGTTTACCAGTTTCCAACAAGTGCCTAAAAACACCACACTTGCAATAAAATGTACAAGTGAAAAAAAGTTAGGAAACTTTACTTTTTCTGTATTTCCAGCCAAGTTAACTCCCCCTTGGTGCGATCCAGCAGCGTCTTCTCCCTAACCTTCAGCACAGCTTTCAGATGATCTATGCGCACTTCTTCGTCATAGATGAGTTGGTCATACTGCGAATGAACAACATAACGTTATGTTCCACGCTCAGTATCTCTATCTGCCATGTTATTATTAGTAAACGAAATTATCTACCTGTTAAACATGAAACGCACGACATACAACAACGCATAACATGTAAACAAGCGCCGTACTCAGCGTAATACGACATGTCGCCGATATCAAACACACTCCACGAGCTCAATTTCACAACGCTTAAATCTCATTTCAAACTCAAACATTCAAACTACTTAAGACTCCCACTACTTACCATGCCCACTGATATGCCAACGCTGCTGACTTTATTAAGCTGGTTTTCATTATCCCCTGTTGTCACATCCATATCTGTCGCATTCACTGCGCTCGCGTTCAGTGTGATTGCATTTTGTGTACTTTGTAGCGAATTATTCAACGTCAGCTGCGAAATATTCAGAGTCGAGTTACTACGGGACGAATCCATTATCATATTCTTGTTTTGATGCAGGACAATTATCTTATCGCCCTTTTCAGTGCCAATGTCTGAACCGCGTGAAAAGTTAATCGATTTTTCGATAATTGACGAGTTTGATGCATTCGTAGTCGACGATTTTGTTGTGGTTTGTGAAATCATTGCTGATGTTTGGGCATCTTTCGTTTCTCGAATTGGTGCCTGAAGATTGTACTTTGCTTGAAGATCTGACATAGACTAAAACAATAATTTCATTGAAGATCATTGAAGAAAATATTGCCAATGCTGATTTGAACTACTTAAACAAACCTTTTCAATATCAACGATTTGTTTCAATGATTTATTAAAATCATTGAGCAGATGAAGTTCAGCCTCAAATTTGACGTGTATTTGATGATGAGTACCTCCTTCATTCGCCAGTAGATCAGTTGACGTTCTTGCAGACAGATTGTTTTCTTTGTGGTCATCAGTACACTTCAAAACAACCAAGTTGGCATTTGGCAGAATTAATTTCTCTTCTTTGGGCGGTGTCTCTTCAACATGTTCAACGCGATTTTTCCCATCGGGAAGGTCTTTGGCAATCTCTTCCGCCGTAATATCAGCTTTATCAACAACAGATTGTTTATCATCATCTACATTCAGGCACAGTTCTGATTGGTGTTGAGCCTTCTCTGTTTTATCAAGAGAAAGATTCTCAAATGATGTTCTTGGTTTTCCTTTATAGGTTGTTGTCTTATCCAAAAGATTAACCTTTGAAATAACTTCTTGCAAGCGCTTTTCTGGATTCAAACTTCGTACAACACCCTGGGCCCTTGATTGAAACGGTGTGTGCATTATTTTCTGCGTTTCATCAATTTCTTTCATGTACTGACGAAAGCTGAGCAAGTTTTCAGGAATTTCAGCCGTTTCATCCGGTTGTATTTCAACTTGTCTTGCGACATGATTTGATGCACTAACAGGTCTTGAACGCTCAGTGGCGTAGGTATCGAAACTTTTTGTGTACCGAGAGATATTCCCGGTAATAGTGCTATCTCGTCTTGAGCCACTGCTATTGCTATACGAAATATCTTGGGTTGGTACACTTTTCGACTTTTTCGATTCCTCAGTATTCGAGGAATGAGTGTAATGAGGGTAATGTGAGTAAGATTTAGATTTATTCCGGGAATGTGATTGTTGAGAATTGTCATCGGTTTTCACCTGCGACTGTGATCTTTCCGAATGTTCCGGAATCTCCGTATTTAAGTGCGAATTCACACTTTGAGATCTGTTACTAACTGTGTTGATACTCGCTACTGAGCTGCTGCCAGAATTAAGACTCGAAATAGGTTCAGTTTCATTTTCAATAGAAGCTTGGGACATGGATTTTCTAGACTCCTCATAGTGTAACATTGTGTTATCAGGACATTGTATATTATTCAACCCCCGCTTCAGCTGTATATTCTTAAGACGATCGGCATTAATATTTAGCTTATACTCCTCAAGATGTGTCTCTACATTCTGACCATATTTTTGAGATTCGGCGCTAGACTTTGCTGAAGTGTGCAAATCATGCCTAGAGAGTCGCTTTGGTTTCGGCGGTGGTTCTTTCGGATGTTGATACACTGAGGTGACAGGTGCAGACACAGATGTAGCACTCACAGCCCTCGAACTTTTATAACGACTTTCCATTGAAATGTCCGGAATGTTCTTTGATGTATCGGAATCGCTATGATCACTGTGAAGTTTTAGCTTTTCCAATCGTTTGGCGTCTAAATCTAAGAAACCTTTATCATGGCCGTTTGGAATGTTTTTATGTGAACGTCGACTTGAGCCACCACCATTTGTTAGTTGCGCTCTCTGAATGCTTCTAATAGCATCAAGACTGCGTTGAATTTTTACGTTGATATGCTTATCAGACTCTTTGTTGCTCAAGCTTAGCTCGATTTTTTCCTTCATCTCCTTGTATCTTTGCGGTGTGTCAGGATTCGGTGGGCAATGTTCCGAAAGGGAACTTTGTATGGCGATATCGCAAGTCGTAACTTTAACTGGGCTATTGAGCGCCATGTTAAGCTTCCTTTTGACGGAATTTATAAAGTTGTAGGGATGATAAGCAGGCTTTGGTTGCAACCAATCGGGAAGTTTCTTCTCCGGTAGCTTGGGATCCTTAGGATGGTCATCAGTTTTATCCGTCGCGGTTAAAACAATCGCTGGATGTTCAACTTGTTGCATAGCTGTCTTTGATGACGTTTTGCGAGCTTCACGACCGTTTCTTCGTTGTTTTATATCATCTTGATATAGTTTTCGTTGAATATGGCCGCGGAAATAAGCTTGAATTAATGTAGCTGCCTTGATCTTAGCATCATCGGACTTTGCGGATGATTTCACGTACTTGACTTCTTCAGTTTTCGGCCCCCGATGTGTTTCGTTCACAGTTGGATGAAAACTGAGATGTGGCTTGAGCATTTTGAGATTGGCCTGTGATAATGGCTTGTTTATAGGAATTTCTGATTGAGCAGGAGCTGATACTGGCAATCCTGGCAATTCCGGATCTGCCGTTTTCGTTTGCTCACGCGACTTAGATCTTTGTCTATTTCTGGCCACCTTAATAAAATTAACAGGCCAAAACCAGGCAACAAATGATAAAACAGTAATTATTTACTAAACAATATGTACTTACAATTTGCAGTGATCTCTGATGCAAATCCAACAATTTCTTCTTCTTCACCTCAAATGCATTGTCACTCTCCCTTTGCTGCTTCTGTTGCTGCAAGCGCAGCGCGCGCTGCTTTCTCATGTATTCTCTGGCATCCTCAACATTGTAATGTCTCACCTTGGGTGGTGATCCCTGTTCCATTGCTGTCCGAGAACTCTCTGGTGGCTTCCGTTTCACACTTTCTCTGGGATAATGATTGTGATTAATAACACTTGCTGCATTACTACAGCTGGGTTCAGCACTGTCTACAGTTCTTGCTGTGCCTTGAATCTCCCTTTCCTTCTCCCTTTCTTTTTCCTTATCAGTGTCTGTAATGTTTGAGGTACCAGCCTGCAAGCCTTTCTCTATCAATCTCTCATATTCAGCTCGCAGAGCTTCAATTTCCTTCTTTGATTCCCGCATGCGTTTGCTAACGACTTCGCTCTCTCGCAAAACTCGATTAACATGATTACTAGGCATTCTGGACTAGGCGTTATTTGAGCAAATTGTGAGCATCTAGTGATTGTATGGAACAACGGTTCTAAAATTCGATGAATTAGAGAAATAGACTTTCGACGAAGGGATGATGACTTACAGGAGGCGCGTCACATTCACTACATGGCTTTCTTGATGTGATCACAATGTTTTGCATTGCAGCATCTTTTGTTTCGGCCGTTGCGACTGTCGGCAGAATTTTTCGCAAAATACATACGCAAACTGAAACGGAAACTGACTGTAAGTAACCTTGAAAAATTGAATGAGGTTAGAAAAATTCTCAAGCACCTGTTGAACGCGGCACAGAGCAGGTAAAGTTGCCTACGTTAAGGACGGCATTTTATAATTTTAAGTATTTTAAATTAAAATTGTACTGTGATTACCTTAATGCATACGTTTTTGAGATCCAATGTATTTACTATTTCTTATGATAGACGGATAGGATATTGCATTATTGGAAAAAGAAATATCTTCCAATGTAAATTAGGTAAATTGGGAAAAATTAAAGTTGCTACAGAGTGGCCGTTATATACAAACATTACATCATGCATAAACAAACGACCATACGTCTAACCTCGAATCTGTTCCGCGCGCAGTCTGACATTAGGGCGTCGTGTCGCTGCATCTCGCTCGCTCGCCTGCGGAAACAGCAGGCTGGTTGTTATGTATCGCGTCTCTCCTTACTCGTTAGCGGTAGTGTTCGCGTCATCTCGCTCGTCTGGCCTCGGCCCTCGTCACAGGAAATGAAAGGAATAATCAATAAAATTTTAGGTAGGGTGAATAAAACAAAATGCTGCCGTGATATGCATGATATGCAAGAAGACAGCGTTGCGCGGCGCTGGCATCGTGCTGGCATCGCCACGCCGCGTGCACTCGTTCACTCCAACAAGTGGTCTCGCTGGTCGCTGCAGCGTTGCGCGCAGTAAAAA